>BDUI01010509.1:30337-44407 GCA_002335545.1 Apodemus speciosus
GGAGGCCGGCCATGACCACGTAGAGAGGGGGGGAGGGGAGGAGAGCCCAAGAGGGGCAGAGAGGTGAGAGTGCAGAGAGGCAAGAGCAATGAGAAAGGATAATTTTCTTTTTCTTAATCTCTGTATATCTTAAATTTTTTTTTTGTATGGGTGTGAATGTGCATGTGTCATGGTATTCTTGTGGAGGTTAGAGATAGCCTTGGGTATCTGCCTTCCACCTTGTTCACACAGGGTGTCTTTATTGTTCTCGGCTTACTAGGCCAGACTAGCTGTCCCATGTGCTTCCTGGGAATTCTTGGATTTCCATCTCCTGTCTAGCCACAGGAGTACAGAGATGTGCACTCTGAGGCATTCATTCACGACATTCTTTGGCCTCTTAGCCACTTCCCAGTTTTGAAACATGGTCTCTGTTATGTAGCTACATTTGTCCTTGACCTGTCTATGGAAACCAGGCTGCCCCATGGTTAAGTATTGTAAAAAAGTAACGTCTTGGTCTGGTGGCCCGCATGTATAACCTCAGCACCTGAGGCTAAGGTGAGAGACTGCCACTTCACGTCTAAGCTGAGATACAGAGAGGGCCTTTGTCCTCACTCTGCTTCCCTAGAACTAGTAACAGAGAGAGGCTCCCGTGAGTCACAGCTGCCACAGAGGCTCCTAGCAGTCTCTGGGCTCTGCCTTTTCTGGGCCCTGGAAGTGTCAGCCCATCTTCCTTGTTCTCGTCTTAGAGGAGAAGGCCGAGCCTCCCCAAGCTATGAATGCCCTGATGAGGCTAAACCAGCTGAAGCCGGGGCTGCAGTACAAGCTGGTCTCCCAGACAGGCCCTGTTCACGCTCCCGTCTTCACCATGTCCGTGGAGGTAGACGGCAGCACCTTCGAGGCTTCCGGGCCATCTAAAAAGACCGCCAAGCTTCACGTGGCCGTGAAGGTGAGTGTGGGTGGGCTCTCCTTTCCTCACAGACTGCACTTCCCACTTTGGCCTCAGGGTTCTCCGGCTCATAGCATGCATCTCAGAAAGGGTTAAAAATGCAGGTAGTTAGATTTTTGGATCATTCGAGTTACATCTATCATCCGTTCCAAGGTGACACATGAGCTGAAAGGGCAAGGTAGTTGGGACTGTGCTGCAGCCCATGTGGGAGGCTCTGGAGTGTGGGGAGGGCCTTCTCCTCACCTGAGGCCGGCTGTCTGCTCCACAGGTGTTACAGGACATGGGCTTGCCAACAGGCGCTGAAGGCAGAGACTCCAGCAAGGGGGAGGACTCCGCCGAGGAGTCCGATGGGAAGCCGGCAGTGGTGGCCCCGCCCCCTGTGGTGGAAGCTGTCTCCAACCCCAGTTCAGTCTTCCCTTCAGATGCCACGACTGAGGTGAGCCTCTGGTGGGTGCTAGAGATGGCACTGCATGCATGGTGGGTGCTAGAAATAACCTCTTGCCAGGACAGAGCAGGCGGCCAGGAGTCCTTACAGTCAGAAGAGCCAGGCTCATCCATCCTGTGACCCAGTGTGAGATCCCAAAAGCACTTCACACACTCTGAGATTATTTTGCAGTTTGTTTGTTTTTAACTGGGGTACCTGGTGGTTCTCGGGCTTAAACTGTTCCCCCCCCCCTTTCATTTTATCTTTTATGTGCATCTTTGAGTGTGTGTAACACATATGTGCAGTGCCCTCATCCTTCAGAACTGAATTTCAAAAAGCTTATGAGCCACTGTAGGTGTTGGGAGCTGAATGTGGGTCCCCTGGAGAACAGCCAGTGCTTTAAAACTCTGCGTTAGTTTAGTTCCTGAACCTGTCCCCCTCTTTTATAATAAGTTCCATGGCAGTCTCATTTATTACTGCAGTCTTTGTCTTCTATTCCTTATTGTGTGTATACACATGAGGACCTAAGCCTGCAGATAGCACAGAGTCAGTGGTCCTGACCTCTAGAAGTCTGATTCCTATTGTGTGAGTCCCAGACACTGACTTGGACCATCAGGCTTTGTGGCAAGCGTCTCTACCCACTGAGCTATCCTGCTTGCCCCTATGTGAGAACTTGGTATATAGTAATGCTTTGCAGTAACCTGCTGCAGGAAGCTGTGGGAGTTGTGCAGCCCAGAGCCCTGTACCCAGGGAGCCAGAGGGACATGGTGGAGGTGGTGCTTCCCTGAGACCCTGCAGGCCCCCCCATACACATAGGGGTCCAGATCCAGTTAGAGGGTCAACTCAGTGACCGTTCCCTTCTGGGTGGAGTGCCCAAATCTAATTTAGTGGGGTTTGTTTGTTTGTTTGTTTGTTTGTTTGTTTGTGCTTTCCCTGAGGGTGTCGAACAGCAGGGGCCAATTTTGACTAAGCATGGCAAGAACCCTGTTATGGAGCTGAATGAGAAGAGGCGTGGCCTCAAATACGAGCTCATTTCTGAGACAGGGGGCAGCCACGACAAACGCTTTGTTATGGAGGTGAGTAAGCTCCACAGGTGCCTCCTCAGGCTGGAGGCAGCTCTGAGCTTTCTGGGAAATGAGTGCTGGGGGTGGGGCTGGGGGAGGGGCGGTCCTCTCCAGAAAGCCTTGACGTAGGCCCTTCTCCTGGAGGAGGTGCTGGCTTAGTTCAGCCTCCACACAGTGTATTTTTCTACAGGTTGAGGTGGACGGACAGAAATTTCAAGGTGCTGGTTCAAACAAAAAGGTGGCAAAGGCTTATGCTGCGCTTGCTGCATTAGAAAAGCTTTTCCCTGATGCCCCTCTTACTCTTGAAGCCAACAAAAAGAAAAGAACCCCTGTACCTGTCCGAGGTGGGCCCAAATTTGCTGCCAAGGTGAGGATTTACCTTTGGCTCCCTCTGACCATGGGTGGGAATTTGGATAATCTGAGGGTGGGTGAACCCCATTCCTCTGCGTTCTCTTTCAGCCACATAACCCTGGCTTTGGCATGGGAGGCCCAATGCATAATGAAGTGCCCCCACCTCCCAACATTCGAGGTCGCGGCCGAGGAGGTAACATCCGAGGGCGAGGACGGGGCCGAGGATTTGGTGGCACTAACCATGGAGGAGGCTACATGAATGCTGGTGAGGGGCCTCCTTTTTCATGTCACCTATCGGCCCACTCCAGGAATGATCGTGTGCCTTTCCTTGGAAGGCACAGGGTGGGTGCCTGTCTGTCTACCCTGCAGCCTGTCTGTTCTCTTCCAGGTGCTGGATATGGAAGCTATGGGTACAGCAGCAATTCGGCCACAGCAGGCTACAGTAAGTGCACTTTCTGTGTCTGCACTTGGGAAGCTGTGGCAGCATAGTCTGGGTCTGATTAGGATAGGGTGCTCGCCTCAGCATCTCTGAGGCTCAGGGCCACCAGCCGTACCTTTTTGCGGTGATTAGGTTAGCTGGCCCTCAAGCCCCCCACCTCCCCATCCCCAAAGTGTGTCCTTGACAATTTTAATGCTAAGACACCCTTTGTGTAGCACTTAAGTTCCTTTGAAGTCGGCATTTTAAATTTCTCTGCTTTAAGCACCAGTCTTTGAGAATGCGCCTTCCTGCCCACGCACCGCTCTTGTCTTGAGAAGGAGCCTTCATTGGGGGGTCACATGAGCAGAGAAATCTAAAACCTGAATTTCAAATGTGGCGCTCTGTGCCCTTTTTCAAAAGAATTCTAATTTCTTCTCTCTGCTCTGTCTCCCCCTTTTGTAGGTGACTTTTTCACAGACTGCTACGGCTATCATGATTTTGGGGCTTCCTAGAGCGTCTAAAAGTATTGACACAAAATCAACTTTTTACTCCAATTTCCTCCAACTCCAAAACCCAAAGTGTCCGTGCTGTGTCCCTGTGCTTCACGGGGGCTGTCAACCGTGGGTTCCCACCGCAGCCTGCCTGAGACTGTTAGCCTGCACACTTAAGACAATGGCAGTTTTCTATCATGAATTTGCCTTTGAACTTGGTCATTTCGAAGTTCACACTAAGTGGAAAAACCCTTTTCTCAGAGATGTGTGTGTGTGTGTGTGTGTGTGTGTGTGTGTGTGTGTGTATGTGTGCAGCCTTGCACAGAATTCTAGAGCCAACGTTGTTCAGCATCAAGGCAAAAGCCCATCTCTGCTTTTTATGGAAAGCATTCTTTTATTTAAAGAGACAGATAATGGCACGTTTTAATCTACCTTTGTCTTAATTTACAGCAGGTTTTGTATGCATTTTTAACCTTTTCACAAATCTACATCTGGTTGATGCCTGTGGCAGTGATGGAACTGCTTCAGCACATGTGGCTCCACAACAGCTGACTCTTTTCTTGCCTTTTTAAAGAGCATGTAAACCTCTGGGACGGCCAGGACTGTGTGCTTCGTAGAGCAGGGCCTCCCACCTTTTGTAATGCTCTGGTGGGTCCTCGGGGTGAGGAGGGTCTGTGGCTACTTTAGTTAAGTTTAGTGAACTTGCAAAGGCATCAAAACTGCGCTTCCGTTACTTGTGTGAGAAATGAGACAGGCTTGAGAGGAGGAAATAACGTAAAATTTTGCAAGTCCTGATCGCAGCTTGGCGATGGACTCCTGGATTGGGGTTTGGCTTTGTTTTCTTTTTCACAATGGGGCTTTAAAAATGAGCTGGAGGAGCATGACACATTGCCTAGAGTTTTGTTTTGTTTTGTTTTGTTTTGTTTTTTCCTAGCAAAGAGTTGGCTTTGGCCCCACCAGGGTCTACTCTATACTGCCTGGCACACAAACACTGAATCTGTGTGACTAGAAATTTGTCCCAGTGTATAAAGTACAGACTCCCTTCTTTTTGGTGGGGAACCTCTGCTCTGCAGTCTTTACTGCAGACCTGCCCCTGCCTTGACTTGCAACATTTGGCGTTTATTCAGGCAAAAAAGTGGTCAAAATGGTTCCTGTGTGATTTGTCCCCCAAGGTTTGAAAAGTCAGTGAAACTTTCTACGATTTTGCATGATGTATTTTATTTTATTTTTATTTTTTAGAAAGTTATTGTTGGCAAATAATGTCTTTTTATACCAGGAAATAGTTCTGAATGACGTTGAAAACCTACCCTTCCTTATTACTATTATTTTTTAAATGAATACATGTTAAAGTAATGAGCCCTCCGTACTTGAGTCTTCATTCACGCCTGGCTTCAGGCAGGCAGCTCAGCACAGGAGCCTGGGGAAGCCGGGGGCAGGCAGGGGCTTGGAGGAGGCGCTGGGGTGGGGGTGGGGAGGGGTGGTGCCTCGGCTTCCCAGGTTCCTCGCTGAGCCTCCATGTGTCTGCTTTCTTGCATTGTGGAACACTTCCTCCTGCAGTGTTGTGGCTTTGTGATGGGGTGGGAGAGACCTGTGTAGAGGAGGGCTTGCACAGGGGCGTTGCCTCTCCTGGTGCTTGTGCTGGTCGCGGGGTGGGGGGTGGGGGGAGCATCAGCATGGGCGCGAGGTGTGCAACCATGAGGGGCAGAGGGAAGGTGTGGTGCCCTTAGTTTTCAATCTGGGAAGGAAGGACAGGCTTTGTGGGAATATCTCTTTTCCCTTCTACCTGTCTAGGGCTTGATGGGTTTCACTGGGCTTAAAGGTCTGCATGCTGAGGCCCCTATCTGGGAATCCAGGCTTCTAGGAACTCCAAGGTCCCTGTTGAGCACTGGCTTCCCTTGAGCCTGCCTGGAGATGGGAACTCCCTTCTTCAGTGTGGCTGAAGTGATGCCATGGCCCTGCCCGGCCCTGTCCGGCCCTGCCCATGTCATTCCACCCAAGTCTCCAATAGGGAGCATATTGACAAACCCAGTGGTCAGCAGTGGGGGTCATAGGACTAGCTCATCAGTCCTGCCACGGAGACCATCTGACATTATAGCCTAGCCTGTGCTTGCCTTCTCAGGAGGCTAGGGACCCATCTTGTGCCCGCAGTCCTGTGTTTCACAGAGAGGGAGGGAGGGAGGAGGAGGAGGCTTGGCAAGTGTCTGAGTGCACTATCTTAGTTCACTTGGTCTTTAAGAACCCTGGTGACTATGGCAAGACATCYCCTCCTGGGGTCCCCAAGGCTTGTGTCTGTTGAGTTCATTTCCTGCTTGGAGGGGAAAGGGGGTGGCTCACTGCTTCTGGGTGCTTTGCTTTTCCTGTCACCGTTGGGGACATCTGGGTAGCCGTCAGCTAGTCCTGAATGTCATCCGCGCTCGGAGCCCATCTCATTGTAATGTTGACATCTGCAAAGCTGCTGTCGTGCTGCTGCTTGGCAAAGACCCTTGTCACCAGCTGAGGGTGAGTGGAGCTGAAGGCTGGGCTGGCTTAGGCCAGGCTGCCTCGACCAGCAGAGCCTTGTGCTCCAGTCTGTTCCTCGCTGCTCTGAGCAGCAGGCTGCGGGCCAGCCTTCAGGGGCCATGACTTCTGCCTTCCTCCCCTCCCAGCCCTCACCCTGGGACCCTCCATCTAATCTGCCGCTTCCCTGTCTAGGTCAGTTCTACAGCAATGGAGGGCATTCTGGGAATGCCGGTGGTGGAGGCAGCGGGGGAGGTGGTGGCTCATCCAGCTACAGCTCCTACTACCAAGGAGACAGCTACAACTCACCAGTACCCCCGAAACATGCTGGGAAGAAGCCGCTGCACGGGGGCCAGCAGAAACCCTCCTACAGCTCGGGCTACCAGTCCCACCAGGGCCAGCAGCAGCCTTACAACCAGAGCCAGTACAGCAGCTACGGCACGCCACAGGGCAAGCAGAAAGGCTATGGCCATGGGCAGGGCAGCTACTCCTCCTACTCCAACTCTTACAGCTCCCCTGGTGGTGGTGGGGGCTCTGACTACAGCTACGACAGCAAATTCAGTGAGTTGACCTCCAGTGTCCGCCTCCTGGTTGGGGATGGCAAGAAGCCCAGCTCTAGCCAGGAACCGTGAGGTCTTGATCTCAGACAGTCTCGGCTCCGAGAGGGTGGGAGGTAGGAAGAAGCCTGGAAGCTTTGCTTTGCGCTCTAAGTTTCTTCCGTCTCTACCTCTGGCTGAGGCCTCTGTCCTCAGGCTATGGCTAGTTAACCAGGGTAGACATTGCAAGGCTGTCGACATCCTGGGACTTACTTCTCAAGGTTATCTCCAGCTCCTCCGTGAGCCATCCCCATGCACGGGTCTCAGGACCTTAGGCGCACTATTGCCAAGTAGGGTTGAATGGGTGTGAGTTTGTCCTCATGACAGAAGAGCAGCCATTAGAAGGACTGGGGACTAAACAGTTGGTGTGGATGGCGGGGAAGGTGAAAGCGTGTGTCTCGGAAGAAGAGGGAGGTGGGAAGGTGAGGCGGATGGACCTCCGAGGGCTCCAAGTCTGACCCAGGGCAGGGCAGGGCAGGGCAGGGCRTGCCACTCAGGCCCTTGCCTACCTCAGGTATCCTCTGCTCAGGCCCTGAGCGCGCTGATTTCTTTCCCTCAGACTACAGTGGGAGTGGAGGCCGGAGTGGAGGGAACAGCTATGGCTCCAGTGGGTCATCGTCCTACAACACGGGCTCACAYGGAGGCTATGGCGCAGGCTCCGGAGGCAGCTCTTCATACCAAGGCAAACAAGGTGGGCCCACTCGGGGTGGGTGGGGGCGTACACGGCACAGGACTTGACCGAATGCAGTGGGCCTGAGGTTCTACTGACAACTGCTGGTCACTGTGCTTGGGGACTGGGGAGCCTGGGCTCTGGCCCACACCTACTACTCAGTCTTCAGAATACCCAACTCCACCCTCCCACCTGTTTTGAGGCCAGCTCTATAGACCAGGCTGGCTTCAAACTCAGATTTGCCTGTCTCTGCCTTATGAGTGCTGAGAATAAAGGTGTGTCACCACGACTAGCTAAAGTTCTTAAATATTGGCACCATAGAGCCACTTGTGTCAGAGGTGACTGAACTGAGCTGTGGGGCTCCTTTCTCCAGTCAGAAAGTCAACACTTGACACCAGCCCCTAGAGGCTTGTCCCACTTCTCAGGGTAGCCGTGAGTGATAGGCCTGTGTGACAAAGCAGGAGCTGCCACCTCAGCGGACAGTTCTGTCCTCTAAGCCACTTTCATCTTGCAGGAGGCTACTCATCACAGTCAAACTACAGCTCCCCTGGGTCCAGCCAGAGCTACAGTGGCCCCGCCAGCTCCTACCAGTCCTCACAGGGTGGCTACAGTCGGAACACAGAGCACAGCATGAGCTACCAGTACAGATAAAGGCCCAGGCTGCCCCTTCAGCCCTCTGCGCCTCTGCCTCCAACGTGTCTCGGGAGATTGAGTCTGCACATCACCAGTTGCCATGTCCACTGGGCCCGTGCCCACCCGTCCACGTTGCTGACGTTGCCACGCTGTGAGGTGTGGTCCCTGGGACCTGTGCCGTGACCCCTATTTAGCTGTGTTTTGGACTCCGTGTCTTCAGTGGTTTGTTAGTTACCATTACACCTTGTCTGAGTAGTGTTCTAAGTTCTTGCCGTGCGGTATCCCTCTGTCTGTTTACACCCGGTGCGAGTTCCATCGGGTGTTTTTAAATAGTTGCAGAAGGGATACATCATCTGTTAATGCTTTTTTTGTGAAGTGAGTTAAACGAGCTTTCATTATTTTAATGCTTAGTGTTTCAGTTTTATAAGTGAAAGTTTTATTTTAAAACAACAGTGGGGTTTTTTTTTTTTTTATGTCTGGATCATTCAGACAGTACATTTGAATTCCGCTGAATGTAGATAAATAAAAGAAAAACAAAACAATGCCTGTCTCAGGCCTGGGTGTCTGACCCCCACCATACAAGAGGGGGGCAGGTCAGAGAAGACCATGTTTACTAGCGAGAGTCCAGCCACAGGCCTTCCAGTGTCTTCTCTTTTTGGATGGTGTTGGTTCTTGAGGTCCTCATTCACTCTATGGGACCTCAGCAGTCTTGAACTTGAAGAACGAACGCTTATTTCAGCCTCCCAATTGCTGGGATGTGGGGGACAGAGGGCACGTCAGTCACTACACCCAGATTTGATAATGGTTTTAAGTCTTATCTCACATCAAGGCTGCAGACTGGAAACTCAGTTGGAAAACTGCATGGGGGGCTGGATAAGGTCGCCCAATTTCAGTCCTACCTGGAGGTGCTGAGAACATTGAAGAGTTGGGACTGGGACTAGTGAGTGCCCAAGGGCAGTGTTTGTCACTTCAGTGGTCTTTGCCCCCAGGGGACATTCTACACCATGGTGGGGAGGGATGCTGCCAGAGGCCAGTGTTGCCTGGAGAGTGGGGGGTGGGGTGCGGGGGCAGAGTCTAGAGGGCAACCGGCCTCCTGTTCAACCTGTTGGGAGGAGCCCAATCGCCTTCAACAAACCCCTCATCACCTTTTCTAGAGTCTGCAAGCCTGAGCACAGGTGTCCCTCGGCTTCCCTCACAAGCAACAGGGTGCTCAGAAGATGTTTGGGGTATCCAGGCTTCTGCGTCCATGCAACAAGGCAGCCAAGGAAAATTGTTCTCTTCTGCTGTGAGAAAGGGACACGAAGTTAATGCCTGAGGGGGGAGCTGTGAAGCCCAGAGCCTTTAGAACCTCTAAGACCAGAAGAGCAGCTGCACCCTCTGCTAAGCTGGTCTCCCCTCCTGCAGCTCTGGGTGATGGTGCCTGCCTACCACACAAGTGTGTCAGTGGACAGTCAACCACCAGCAGTCGATTGCACATACCCACCCCTGGTGAATCTGAGCTCATCAACCTAGGAACCTGGCTTCAGGAAGGTGTAGCTTGTCCCCTGAATGTAGAGACCTTGCTGGCCCTTGACCTGTGCATGCCTGATGGGAGTCCTTCATTGCACTCCAGCCCCAGGAAGCTGACCTGGAGAGGCGATGCCCCTCCCCCGCCCAGTAGTAAGTAGACAGGAGCTGCCTTATGAGGTGCACACTCCTTGGGTGTGCTATTCTCCAGGAGTGGTGTCTCATGTCATCTGTCTTCAAAGGTCACCAGGAGCCTCAGCAGGAAGGGGCAAGGAGCTTTGGCCCCTTCTGATGACTAGATGCCCATCTGATGATGAGATGCTTGGGATTGGCGCCTGGGTTCCAGGTGCAAACTGCTCCAGAGGGGTAACACTTGTCAGAGGGCAGGAAGCCTTCCAGGCTGGAAATGTGTGACTAAAGGCTACCTCTGGACTTTGTAAAGGGGGGGACACAGGCCTGAGGCATCCACCTACTCAAGCAGTGCCCAGCCCGTGGCCATTCTCATCCGCCAGCTTACCTCCACTGATGGCCTCTGGTACAAAGCTCACCATAATGCTTTTCACATCTGCAGCTGTACATCCAGTCTGCAGCTGTGACCTCAGGTCTAACTGTGTACTTGTCCTGCTGAGAACTGGAGATAAGGCAAGTCACAGTGGAGGTCTGGGTGCAGGGTTCACGCCAACACTTCCCAGGAGAGACAGACATACACACCACAGAGATGCCGCCACACTTTGTTCATGGTTTTATTTATTTATTTATTTATTTATTTATTTATTTATTTATTTATTTATTTTTTAGCCACGCACTTTAGTGGCAGGGATGTTCAGCGTCTTATGCTACCTGTGTTGGTACTGCTCTCTTTACAGCCTCAGTTGGGCCAGAAGGAGTCAGAAGTGCGGGGAGAGAGTATCCTGGGCAGAGGAACAATAGGGTTTGGACAAGGATTGAAGCTTGTATGCAAAGGGAATGTTGAGAAGTGTGACTGGTGGGCGGAGCTCACAAGATGCCAGGCCTGGAGTTCTAACCCTTGTCCTGAGGGCAGTGGGATGGGTCGCCGAGGGTTCTGGCTTGGGAAGACCTGGATGATCCCTCTGAGTTATGGAGCAAGGTCCGTGGCATTGCAAGACAAGAAGAGAGATAGATGGTAGGCCAGGAAGTACTGAAATTCTGGAGTGTTCTGAAATTGAAAGTCTAGGACTTGAAGGAGAACTAAAGTTGTTGGAAGAACTCTAGAGGTGGACCTTTTGAAAGGACAGGGCTTGTAATCCTGTGTGAAGTGGGATTTTAAGAGCTAAGGTAGGCCGGGCAGTGGTGGTGCACGCCTGTAATCCCAGCACTTGGGAGGCAGAGGCAGGCGGATTTCTGAGTTCGAGGCCAGCCTGGTCTACAGAGTGAGTTCCAGGACAGCCAGGGCTACACAGAGAAACCCTGTCTCGAAAAAAACCAAAAAAAAAAAAAAAAAAAAAAAAAAAAAAAAAAAAAAAACAAAACTAAGGTGATCGTGATTCCTTGACCTTTACTGCCCCCAAAATGGCATCCAAGCCCAGCTCCTGTGGCATCCAGGGGTGTTATGGGACACTATACTGGCTAACTAAACAAGCTTAAAGGTTCTAAGCCTTCTGCAGTGCCCACCAGGATCCATGGGCCTTAAATCACCATCTTACCATTGGGTCTGATACCCTAGTTTTTACATTTCTGGAAGTTCTCAGCTTCTATCTGAACCCAGAATTCTATCTAGTCCCCGCCTGCCTGTCTAGACTCCAGACCTCTTGCTCTCTCCTGCCAGCCACCTGATCCCTCTTTAGAGGGGCCCATGGACAGCCACAGGACCTCTGGTTAAGTGAGAACACAGTCTGAGTGAGGGCACAGACCACATATGGTTAGACAGAACACAGCATCCCTTCCAAACCAGTTCCCTCCTCAGGATTTCCTAGGTAACTCCTGGACTTTGCCACACTGGGAACTCAGCCAGCATTTTCACTGAGTCTCCAAGCCTCTGAAGGCAGTGCTCTCAGCCCCGCCTCTTGTATGTGTAGCAGCTTCTCCAAGCTCCTGGCGCTGTCCCTTGTGCTGAAGTGGAGTTCCTGATGATGTTGATTGTAGGGGAGGGCTCAGGATGCTCCCAGCTCTCCCACTGACGCCATTAGACCTCTGCTACTGCTCCCATGCATATTTACCCCAGTGGCAAAGCCTGCACCCTCCAGTCCAGCYTCACAGCTTGCCTTCCTTTCCCCTCAGTCCCACCAGCCACTCTTGGAGTTCACTACTCAAGTACCCCGCTACTTTCTCTTGTTTGTGCACCCTGGAGAGCCTTCTCTAGTCTTGGCACAAACTTTCAGGTCTTTCTTTAAGCTCGGGGGGCCTTCCACCAGGCCCAGTCCTTGTTTCTGTTTCTCAACCATTGGAGGTTAATGAGTTCATGTGAGCACAAGATTCTTGAGGCCAGAATAGACTACAAAACACTAAAATGGAAAAAGAAAAGGAATAAAAATCTAGACCCAGAGAAGTCTGCCCCAGGGGTGGAAAGGTCAGTCCATAAAACTGACCATTCCATGGCAAGGCCCTGTGTAGAGCCCCAGCAGTCAGGCCATGGCAGCGATCTTCCGCTTTCACCCTCGTGCTGGGAGGCGGAGACACCCTCTGATTGCTTGTGAGCCAGCCTCGCCTAATGGATCAATCACTAAGGTGCTGGGTTTGGGGGGCACAGACCTTTAATGCCAACACCCAGGAAGCAGAGACAGGTGGGCTGCATGTTAAGACCCTGTCAATAAGTCCAGTGATGGCAGGTGGATCTCTGAGTTTAAAGCAAAGGCCAGCCTGGTCTACAGAGTGAGTACTAGGACAGCCAGGGCTACACAGTGACACCTTGTCTTGAAAAACAACAGAGAGAGAAAGATGGACGTTGAAGCAGGCTGTAGTAGCTTAAATCTAAAATCTTAAAGCGTGGAGACTGGAGCAGAGAGCTTGCTGTGTGAGGCCAGCCCAGACTGCATCGTTCCAGGACACAGGGTACAGGGTAAAATCCTGCCTCAACCCCAAAAATTGCCAGCTACTATGGTGGTATAATTGGCTTTTAAAGGTGGAGGCAGGTTGGGTACTGGTGATGCACACTTTTAATCCCAGCACTTGGTAGGCAGAGGCAGGCAGATCTCTTGACTGGTCTACAGAGCAAGTTCCTGGACAGATTGGACTGACTACACAGAGAAATCCTGCCTTCACAAAAAAGCAAGAAGATCAACCTCAGCTACATAGTGAATTTGAGGTCAGTATCAAATATGTGAGAGCTTGTCTCAAAAAAAAAAAAACCAAAAAAACAAAACAAAACAAAAACAAAAAAACAGAACAACAACAACAACAAAAAAACCAATACAAGACTGGAGAGATGGTTCAGCAGTTCTAGTCCCAGAATCTACATGGTGGCTCACAATTGTAACTCCAGTTCCAGGTTGCATTCAGTACATAAATGTTCATGTAGGTAAAAACATTTTTTCAATAGCTGACTGGGATCTAGGGAGCTGAATAAATGCATAAAGATGACAACCTGGATTTCATTTTCTGGGGCCGTAGAGCACAGAMCTCTAACCCCCACACAGATGCTGTGGCAGGCATGTGGGTGTATTGTATCTATGCACACACACACGCGCGCGCGCGCATGTGGAGGAGTGGTCGTAGAGGTGAGGTTCGCTGGGGCTTGTTGACTGCCAAGCTGCTTTCAGCTCAGTGAGAGACTGCCTTGGGATGAAAGTGGAGACTAGCGTAGGATATTAGCCATCCTTCAGTCTCTGCTCACACAGAGAGCATACGGGTCTTGACTATTGCTGAGAAAGTGCTGTATCACTGAGTAACACCTCAGTCTTGGTGTTTTGAGGCATTCTCCCTAAGCTCACCCCTATAACCTCTGGAAATTGGTATCATTTACCCATTTATCACGGTAACAGACTCTCAGACTCTACCCAGTACCTCTGCCCATGAGAGCAAATTCTGCATGGCTGCTCACTGGGAATGTTGTGGGACAATGGTGCCCTCTGCTGGCAGAGGTGACAGATAAGGTTTATAGTGACAGAAAATCACTATCTTATCTCTCTGTTCAGGGCACTGGGGACACATGAGTATACACACACACCTCTTTGGATAAAGTAATGGTGAGGGTCATGTTTCTGGGCTTTAGGTTTCTTTTTGTAATGAAAGGAATCCTTTGACAAAAAATTGACAGACTGTCCAGTACCTGATTACATGCTCGGTCCTTAAATGAATACCGAACGACAGAGACTAGTTTTGTAGGGACTCCATGTATGAAGACACAAATACATCCATCTTTGTGCTCAGTGTGCGTGTGAATATGTGTGCAGAGGACTCAAACCAGAGCCTCGTGCATGCCAGGCAGGAAGCTCATTTTTAAAGATTTATTTTTGTGTAAGTATTTTGCCTGAATGTGTGTGTGTGTACCACCATCTACTTGCCTGGTCAGAGGAGGACATCGGATCCCCCGGAACTGG
>BDUI01010511.1:37065-56292 GCA_002335545.1 Apodemus speciosus
AATGATATACCCTTTCCTGGTTTCCCCTCCCAAAATCCCTTATCCTATCCCCCATCCCCCTGYTCATCAACCCACACAGTCYCACTTYCCTGTCCCGGAATTCCCCCACACTGGGGCATTGAGCCGTCACAGGATCAAAGACCTCTCCTCTCATTGATGTCCAACAAGGCCATTCTCTGCTACACAGGCAGCTGGAGCCATGGGTCCCCCCATGTGTACTCTTTGGTTGGTGGTTTAGTCTCGGGGAGCTCTGGGTGCACTGGTTGGTTCGTATTGCTGCTCCTCTTTTGTGGCAGCAAACTTCTTCAGCTCCCTGGGTCCTTTCCTCGCTCCTCTATTGAGGACCGTACCCTTAGTCTAATGGTTGCACCTCACACCAGTCAGAATGGCTAAAATCAAAAACTCCGGTGACAGCAGACCCTGGGGAGGAGGTGGAGAAAGAGGAATCCTTCTCCATTGCTGGTGGGATTGCAAGCCGGTACAACCACTCTGGAAATCAGTTTGGCAGCTCCTCAGAAAATTGCACATAGAGAACCTTGGACCTGAGAAAATTGGACCTGAGAACCCAGCTATACCACTCCTAGGCATATACCCAGAAGATGCGCCAGCATGTAATAAGGACACATGTTCGCTATGTTCATAGCAGCCTTATTTATAATAGCCAGAAGCTGGAAACAACCCAGATGTCCCTCAACGGAGGAATGGATACAGAAAATGTAACAATGGAATACTACTCAGCTATTAAAAACAATGAAATTCTTAGGCAAATGGATGGAACTAGAATATATCCTGCTGAGCGAGGTATCCCAGTCACAAAAGAACAAACATGGTATGCACTCACTGATAAGTGTATATTAGCCCCAAATCTGGAAATACGCAAGATACAATTCACAGACCACATGAAGCTCAAGAAGAAGAAAGACCAAAGTGTGGGTGCTTTGGTCTTTCTTAGAAAGGGGAACAAAATACCCATGGGAGGAGACACAGAGTTAACTTGTGGAGCAGAGACTGAAGGAAAGGCCATCCATATACTGCCCCACCTGGGATTCCATCCCATATACAGTTCCCAAGCCCAGACACTATTGTGGATGCCACCAAGTGCTTGCTGACAGGAGCCTGATATAGCTGTCTCCTGAGAGGCTCTGCCAGTGCCTGACAAATACAGAGATGTATGCTTTCCCAAGATCTCTTAAGTATTCCATAAATAATCTGAAGAGTTGATCAAGAGTCACTCAGTCTTGTGCCCCATAGTATCTCTGGGAGTATTGTGGAAAAGAATGCAAAAGAGTGAGAATGGCAAGATCAAGCCTAGTAGCAAACTGTAAGTACAGTAGTCTAAAGATTTTTGAAGGAATTGTATTATGAGAGAGAAGATACTTTGAAGAATACCAAATCTTACAGAGCTATACTGACATTATAACTGCAGAGCTCAGCTATGGTAGGGACAACTTCTAGTCTAGGCAGTTGCATGACAGAGCAGACTCCAGTGCCCACTGGCTCTGAAGGGGTAGTGAACTTCAAGGAAATGGARCCATTTCTTGAAAAATAATACACAGACTAGAGTCCCCAGAATAGAACCCATCAACAAACTGAGTTGTTTTCCCTAGCACAGATATAATGGAGAGAGAGAAACTTTTTTGAAAAAGATTTTTTCCAATGTATTTGTAATGATCATTTAGAAATTGCCCATCATTCCCTCATTCCCAGTCCTCCTACATCTGCTTTCTCACCCCTGCGACCTCTGCCCCTAAAAGAAAAGAAGAAAGAAGGAAAAAAGAAAGAGGAAAGAGGAAAACAAACAAACAAACAAACAGTGAGTCTATTTTATGTCGTCTATATGTACTCACTGGAGAATGGCTGAACTCCCAGCAGCAAGCCTCCCGACCAGCCCTCCCCACCCCAAATAAAAAACCCTGAGTCCTTCTCCACCTGAAAGAAGACTTCGGGTCTTCCGAACCCCTATAGAAGCATCAGTTTTGGAGAGCTACACGTCTGCATCTTCAGCACAATTTTCAAGTGTGCTCTCTGCTTCCCTTCCAGGTGTGTGTGTGTGTGTGTGTGTGTGTGTGTGTGTGTGTGTGTGTGTTGGTGGGGAGAGGTAGAGGCTTTCACAATCACTGCAAGAGTTGCTATCCCCCCACCCCCACATCAGCACTAGCATGGATGCGGAGCTGCCATATGGTCCCTGGGAATAGAACAGACCAGGAGCATCCACATGCTTCCCAGCATCAGCACTCACCAAGGACCTCTGCTTGGTCTGCTGGCAGCGTGGCTCGCGGACATCAACACAGCCCTCGGTCTAAGCATGGGCCGCAGACCAGCATGACCCATGACCTCTGGAAGAAGTATGAACCATGATATCTTATGAGGAGGCCCAATCAAGTAAATAAATCACTCTGTCTTGAATATTCTGTTGCTGTTCAGAGTCAGGGCGACCATGCAGCTGGGCAGCCTGTTGGAGGCTCCGTCCTGCACAAGCTCCAGGGCACTGCAGAACATCCTGCACACTCTACTGGGGGACAACCTGTTCCTCCACCGACGGTGGCCTTCTCTCTCGCCATCACAGCTGTTAAAGACATTTTTATTTAACAAAAGTCATTATGTATCATTGTGGCTTTCTCTTTCTTTCTCTCTTTCCTCCTTCCTTCCTTTCCTTTTTTCTTTTTTCTTTTGAAGAAAAGTTGCCTTTAGTTAATTCCTAACCCCCATTACTTTTTCACTCTTTGCCAGCATCCTTTCTTGTAACCTACTCCTAGTTTCTTTTCCTTTTTCATGTCACATGTGGCCTTTTCCCATCTATTCCCCAACCCCATTCCTAAGTACCATTCTTCTAGTCTCCTTTCTTATGTTTAATGTTTTATCCACATTTGCACTCATATTTAATTACAGTCAAGGACCTACCTATAAAAGAGGACAAATATTCAGCTTTTTTGACTTTCTGAGGAATTTGGATTACCTCAATTGCTATTATATTTTCCATATTCATCAATTTGTATTTATAAAATTTATAAAATTCAATTTCATAATTCTGTTTTCCTTTACGGATGAATAAAACTCCACTATGTATAAACAACACACTTTACACTATTGATTCATCATCCATTATGTAAATGTCACATTCTTATTATTGCGTCATCTGTTGATAAACATCTAGACTTGTTTTATTTCCTTGCTATAGCAAAAGCAAGTAAATAAATGTGCAAATATGTGGGTTAAAATGATGGCCTGTATCCTGCCAGGGTTCAGGCCGAGGTGGATGTGGGGAGTTTGACTGCATGCACCTGACTGTGGACCCCACTCTGAGGGTAGGGAAATGCAGTCTGGGGTCCCTGGGGAACTGGCAGAAGCCAACTCATGGATCCCCAGGCCTCACAGAGCCAGGGACAACAGGTTCTCAGTCTTGGCCACAACAGTGCTGAATGCTGTGGAAGAGCTGAGAAATGAGTTAGGTCCYGAGGGTTGGATCCAGCTTGGGGCCAAAGTGAAAAGGGTGGGGAGCTCCGGGAAGTGGGAGGATAGTTCCAGCTTGGTCCTACTGGGTTACTGGGACAAAGATCCTTGCTTTGCTCAGTTGGCAGCTTGATTTGGTGGGAATGGTGTCTGGAAGTGCAGAGAGGTTTCTTTTGGGAGATTAGAAGCTGCTCTTTAGAGGAAGATGTGCTCTGGACCCATTGCTCCAGCATGGTGGGTCCAGATGAGAAGAGGCTGCCCATAGGTTTTAAAGTGCTTATTGTTCGTGAAGAGTTGTGATGAGTGAAAAATGGAGGCTGGCTATGGCTGCGTGGAGAGAGGGGGAAAGGAATGCAGAGAGAGTGGGAGAAAGAGGGCAAGAGAGAGAGGTGAGAGTAAGAGAGTAAGAGTAAGAAAATAAGAGAAAGAAGAGGGGCAAGGCGCATCCTTGTCATTTGATTGATCTTGGCCATTCTGATTAGTATAAGATGAATCTCAGAGTGATTTTGATTTGCATTTCCCTGATGAACAAGGATGTTGACCTTTTCTCTAAGTGTTTCCTAGGCACTTTTCTATTATTTTATAGTGAATCAGGCCTACCTGACTGTTGCCAGGTAACTGTGAGAGTGGAAAACAGACAGAATACCAGGGGCTTGCTTGGGGCATTGCCCTACATGACTGATGACCAGTATTTCTATCTGCAGTTCCTTGAGACTCCTCTATACTGATTTCTATAATGACTCTACTAGTTTGCACTCCCACAAGCAGTGAGTCTTCACCAACATTTTCTATTGGATTTCTTGGTGCTATCTTTGTTGGGTCAAGGTGTTATCTCATGATAGTTTTTGTTTATATTTTCACATGGCAACAGTTGTTCAGTGTGTTTTACAATACTCATTAACCATTTGTGTTTTTTTATTTTGAGAATTGACTGTTCATTATATTAGCTTGTTTTTAAGTGTTAGTTTAGAAATTTGAAAGGTTTTTTTTTTTGTTTGTGTATGTGGGGATGTTTACTTTTGACAGTTCTTTATAAATTCTGAAAAATATCCACAAGTCGAAAACTTTCTCCAGTTCTATGGATGCCTGTGTGCTGCGCAAACACACATACACACACACACACACACACACACACACACACACACACACATTATAACATATATATTTTTTCTTGATTTCCTTTGGCCTTGTTGGTTGATTCTTTTGGGGGAAAGAGTTATCTTATTTTTCTCTCTTTTTCCTTTATTGAAAGTAGGGCTTTTTTCTTTATATACATTCTATATTCTGATAGTGTCTTTTCTACCTTCACCCCCTCACACTAGAATCCACACCTATTCTGTTTCTCCTTAGAAAACAAACAAGCATCTAAAGAATAAAAGTAAGATAAAATAAAAATAAGCAAACCAGATGAGAACAAAACAAACAAACAGAAGGAAAGGATCCAAGGAAACTGCAGAAGAAACACATATAGACTCAGAATCACACACATTTCTGCACACGATATAAAAATGTGTCAGAGATCAAAATAAAATTCTCAAAAGAGGATATACAAATGGCTAGGAAACACTTAGAGAAACGGTCAACAACCTTGTTCATCAGGGAAATGAAAATCAAAATCACTCTGAGATTCATCTCATACCAATCAGAATGGCCAAGATCAATCAAACAAATGACAGATCATTTGACAAGGATGTAGAACAAGAGGAACACTCATTCCACTTGCTTGTGGGACACAACACTTTTGTTTGTGGGAGTGCAAACTTTTATGGCCACAATTGAAATCAATGTTGTGGTTCTTCAAAAATCTAGGAATCAATGTACCTCAAGATTCAGCTAGCCCACTCCTGGACCTATCCCAAAAGATGCTTCATCCTACTACACATACACTTGTTCAACCATGTTCACTGCTGCTCTATTCATAACAGCCAGAGGGTGGAAACATTCTGGATGTCTATGAACAAATAGATGGATAAAGAAAATTTGGTTCATTTATAGTGGAATATTATGCATATGTTAAAAATGAAATTTGAGCTGGGTGGTGGTGGCGCACGCCTGTAATCCCAGCACTCTGGGAGGCAGAGGCAGGCGGATTTCTGAGTTTGAGGCCAGCCTGGTCTACAGAGTGGAGTGAGTTCCAGGACAGCCAGGGCTATACTGAGAAACCCTGTCTCGAAAAAACAAATAAACAAACAACAAACAAGCAAATAAACAAAAAAAAAATGAAATTTGTTCTTAATTGGATAGAGCTAGAGAAAGAATCTTGAATAAGGTAGCTCAGACTCTGAGAGACAAAATAAATTTTCATTTATATATGTATATAGCTGGTAAGTCTCTGATAACCAACCTACAATTGGCAGAATAACAGAGGTTAGGTATAGAAAGGATTAGGAGGGTAAATAGACTGAATTAAGAAAGGAAAATAAAATGGATAGCTATGGGGAAACACCAGAATGAGAAGCATAAATATGGGGGGAGAAGGAATGAGGCGGGGGGGGGGGTAAATATGAGAAGAGACACTAAATCTAAGGGCCATTTGAAGATGGTCATTTGGAAACCTAATATAGTAAAAGCTTCTTAAAATATACACATGTATAAAGGTAATCTCAGAGTCACTCTGGCCTCATAAAATGAATTGGACCACGTTCCTTCTGTTTTTGTTTTATAGAATATGGTAGAATTCTATTCTAAAATTACCTGTTCCTGGACATTTTATGGTTGGGAGACTTTAAATGACTGCTTCTAATTCACTAGGAGTTATAAGTCTTTCTCCCTGACTTATCTGTTGATTTAATTTTGGCAAATGGTATATAATGTGAAAATTATTCTGTTGYTGTTCAGTCTTCCAGTTGATATTGTAAGTTTTTAAAGTATGTCCTTGTGATTCTTTAGATTTCCTCAGTATCTATTGTTTTGAGGCCTTCTCACCTCTAATTTTGTTGGTTTGTATATTTTCTCCCTGACTTTCAGTTAATTTGGAGAAGGATGTCAATCTTACTGATTTTTTCAAAGAACAGGATCTTTGTTTCATTGAATCTTTGTATTGTTTTACTGTTCTTGTTCCTATTTTATTTCTTTCAGCCCTTTCAGCCAGAAAGTTGACCATTTCTGCCATTTACTCCTTCTGGGTGCTATTTCTTCTTTTTGTTCTAGAGATTTTGTGTGTGCTGTTAACTGATTAACATGAAATGTCTCAGTGTTTTTAATTTAGATATTTAGTGCTATGAACTTATCCCTTACAACCACCTTCATTTGCTCCCATAAGTCTAGGTATGTTGTATTTTTTATTTTTTCACTTCTAAAAAGGTTATAACTTCTTTCTTTCTTTTTTTAAGCCTACAGCACTCGGTATTCCCACGTGGTCTCCCATCCAAGTACTAACCAGGCCCAGCCCTGCTTAGCTTCTGAGATCAGAAGAGATCAGCACATTCAGGGTGGTATGGCCGTAGACATAACATAATTCTTAATTTCTGTCTTGACCCAGTTTTCATTCAATAGTGAGCTGTTTGGTTTACATGAGTTTGTAAGCTTGCTGTTCTTTCTTTTGTTGATATCCCCATTTAATCTGTGATGATCAGATAGGATTCAGGGTATTATTTCAACACACTTTTAAAACACTTGCTTTGTGTCTGAATGAGTGGTAAATCATGTTGAATGTTCCATTAGCTGCTGAGAGGAAGAATTATGCTTTTGTGTTTGGATGAAATGCTCTGTGAATCTCTCTTCTGTCCATTTGGTTTGTAATATCACTCAGCTCCAACAATTCTGTTTAGTTTTTGTATATTTAGTTTCTGTTTATTGGCAAGAATARAATATTGCAGTTGCCCACTATTACTATGTGAGGATCAATATGTTATCTCAGCTCTGTCTAGTGTTTCTTTTATGAACTTGGGTTCATAAAACCCCTCTTGTGTTGGGTACATAGATGTTAAGAATTGTATTATCTTCTTAGTGGATTTTTCCTTTGATGAGTATCTGGTATCCTTCTCTACCTCTTTTATTAGTTTTGATTTGAAGTCTATTTTGTAAGATATTAAAACATTTACAGTAGCTTTCTTCGTAGGTCCATTTTCTTGAACTAATTTGTTCATCTATTTATCTTGAGATGCTATCTATCCTAGACATTAAATGTTTTTTCCCTCAGGTATAGCAAAATAACAGCTTCTGTTTTCAAATCTAATGTCTTATTGGGAGAATTAAGACCACTAATGTTCGTTGGGAAGGGAGGCTCTTGGTCCTGTGAAGGCTTGATGCTCAGGTAGAGGAATGCTAGGACAGTGAGGTGAGAGTGGGTAGATGGGTGGGAAGCACCCTCATAGAAGCAGGGGGAGGGGATGGGATAAGTGGGTTACAGAGGGGAAACTAGGAAGGGGATAGCATTTAAATGCAAATAAATAAAATAACCATTACAAAAGAAAAAATTGTTTAAAAAAGACTATTGATGTTGAGGATTATCAATTAGAAGTGCTTGCTGATTTCCATTATTTTGTTGTGGTTACTGAGATTATTTATTCCTTGTGTTTTCTTGGATGCATTTAATCTTTTCAAGTTGAAGTTTTCCTTCTAGCACCTTTTGTAAGATTTGTAAAAGTAGATATTAGATTTGGCAGTAGATAATGCTTAAATTTAGTTTTTATCATGGAATGTCTTATTTTATTCATACGTTGGTAGACTCTGCTCTAAAAGTCACAGTTCACATGTCCAGATATGCTCAGCACAAAACTCAGGACTCTCTTTCTCAAGCAGGGCTTCCTCTTCTCTGTCTGACCTTGTCGGGAGAGTATCTCTATGAACACATCCCTGACCTTATCTGGAGGGTAACCCTGCACAAGGATGATCAAGCTTCCTGCATGGTTCAGCACATAAGTCCTGCTCAGCCCTTCCATGTATGATAATTTGGTACTGTGGGATGACGAATCAGCCTTTTCAGCCTGTAACCCACAAAAATCTCTGAGGAAAGTCACATAGTCTATGGACAGATTACAGGACCAACTACCTTTCTCCTGATACGAACATACCTAGCAGTTTCTTCAAGTTCTACCCTAGGCAATAATATGTATTTGCCTTGGAAATCCATACCTACTCTCCACAATCCTTGTTCACCCCAATCAAGTTTAGCTATCTCACTGAAGCTGATCCTGGAAGCCAATCTGTCCATAGGTACTTGGTGCTCATCATGTTTAAAGTCCCCCACCCCTCCAACTTCCCCTACGCTCCCACCCACCCATACACACTCACATTCTCATCCCTCCCACCCTTACCCCCTTCCACAGCCCACAGTACACACACTTCTCTCCATCATCCCAACCCCCACACCCCACTTCTGTTTCCTTTATCTTCAATGGTCAGTGGCCAAGAGCCCCTGGGGATAAGTGAGGATTACATATTGTGACTGAAATTTTAGCTGATTAGAACAGTCTGTGGAATTTGTAGAACTTCTAGGTTCTTCTGGCTTTTAGGGTCTGCATTGAAAATCAGGTGTTATTCTACTAGACTTGCCTTTTCATGTTCTTTGGTTGTTTTTTTGTTTGTTTGTTTGTTTGTTTTTGTTTTTTTTCCCTTTTTTTTCTTAGTATTATTTCTTTGTTCTGGACATTTACTATTTTGATTATTATGTAAAACGGGAAATTTCTTTTCTGATCCAGTCTTTCTGATGCCATATATTCCCTGATAGGAACCTTCTGTTTTAGGTTACAAAATGTTTATTCTATGATTTTGTTGAAAATATTTTCTATGCCTTTGACCTAGGAATTGATGATTGAAACACAGCTGGTTTCTGTGGTATTGAAGTTCTATTCAGAAAATTCTTTCCTAAGCCTCTATCTTGAAGATTTATATTATTCTTAACATCCCTTTAGTCAATTTGAGCATTTTATATTTTAATTAAGATATTTGCCCTGCTTCAGGTTGATCTTTATGTAGGATAAAAGATATTATTCTAATTTCATTACTGAACAGAGGGATATACATTTCTTTTAACACCATTTGTTGAATGAGTTATGTTTTCTCCATTTGTTGAGACTTTTGTAACTGAAAAATGAGATCACTATACCTTTGTTCATTTATTTTTGGGATCTTTTTCTGCTCCATTGGTTTACTTGCCTGTTTTTATTCCAACAATATACTGCCTTTGTCATTATAGCTGTTATATAATTTAAACTCTGATATCATGATGCATCTAGCTGTGCTCTTGCTCTTTAAGATTGCTTCCGCTATTCTATTCATGGTCTTTGTGGTTTAGTGTAATTCTTAGATTGTTCTTTTTAAACCTGGTTCTGTGAAGGATGTCATCAGAAATTTTATGGGAATTATACAGTATTCTATAGAATACTTTTCTCTGTCATCATGTTCCTGATATTTATTTTGCCAATCTAGGTATAGGCTGTCTTTCTATCATCTTTTTGTCTTCTTTAATATTTAGAAAGTTGTCTGAAAGAAGAAACATTCTTGAACTTGTATCTTAAAGTTGATTAAATTTTTATCAAAGGGTACTTTGAAAACTGGAAGAAACAGTTACATTTTCTAGGAAATTTTAAGTTTATCCTTCCACTTCTCTAGAATGAAGAGTTCTGCCATTCAGGCAGACTGTAAAGGAAGGGGCACTGCATTGTAGCCCTCCCAGATAAGTTGTGATATAAATAAGAAAATTCAGAGTGCTTAAACTCTTTGAAAAAAAAAACCTCTGCCTAACAATTGATACATATTAGCACTATCCCTTTAAGGGCCACTTCCATTTATTACTAATATTTTCTTCTCCGAATAAATTGTTGTATGTGGATAAAAATAATGAACACCAAATATTTAATGTGTTTACAACCAGAAAGGTAAAGAGACATTAACTCTATTCATTCAAAATAAATAATCTACATATTCAGTTTAGTTTTCACTAAAGTAAGCAGCATGTAGTCCATAAGGTCAAGCAAGTAAAGGAACCCAAGCATAAATAATAATAAGGCTGTATACAGTGTCAGAATTTGCCTTCATTGGGTTGGCTACAATACAGATAAATTGAAATACAACAAAGATAAATTGTGTTTAACAGTCCTTAAAACATGATCCCTGAAGCATTCTACACAGCTTCAGTTGTTCCTTGTCCAGCTTCTTTTATCTTAATTTATAATTGACAAAGATTACTGAGAAAGAAGTATTTGAACTTCAGTTATAAAATCAGTTACAAAACCACTTACTTTATCACCTATTTAATGTGCTTCACCACCAATTTTTATATATACATAGAGCTGTCTAATCTTGATATTTGAAAAGGACACATAAAGTATCATTTAGTTTCAGCTGAGAAAGCAATTTTCAGAGCCGATCCAGCCTTCAGCAGCATGAAGTGAATTATCCTTGCTAACATTAAGTGAAAGAGATGGGTGATAGTAACTAGCCTCACCTCTAATAGGAAAATAAAATGCCCTCAGATGCCTCAAAGTAGAACTTCCCAAGAACAGACACAGTTCCACTACCCACAAAGCATATAGCTTAGGTGATATATGACCACATAATTCTGAATTTCTCTTAAATTGTAGTCACCATTTTTCCTCGGGGCATTGTGAAGGGGTCTTCAAGCATTCACAATAGTGTTTTGGTATGAGATTATTATCCATGTGTGTCTGACACTGTCCAAGTGTGAGCAGATGTGGTCAGCTGGCACTCGATATATGTGTATAACAATCAAAGAAGAGAAAACAAGAACCATAAGTTATTAAATGAACAGAACAAAATAATATCTTCTCACCCCAAAGAAAAAAAGTACAATAGTTACTTTTCTTATTAACTTTCCTTATTGCTATGGCCAGTTTTCTGACTGGAAGCAACTTAAAGGAGGAATGGYTTATTTGGCTTACAGTCTAGAGAGATACAGTCGACTATGGAAGTGAAGGTACAGGGGCAGAGATGTAAGGCATGTTGCCAGTTGCCAGAAAGTGCTGAGAGATAAATTCTTCTCATTAGCTGTCTCTTTTTTATTCAGTCCTATACCCCATTCTAGTGAGATGGTGATACCCATTTTCAAAGTGGGTCCTCTCTCCTCACTAAACCTTTCCTAGAGACATCCTGGGGGTATGTTTATATCTACTCAAGTTGAGCTGATAGTAAAGATTAACCATCGCAAAATGTATTAGCAAAACTCAAATTAACATTCAAGTGTAAGTAGGGCCAAATTGTCTTGAGCAAATCTGTGCTTATTCCTAGAGTTAAGATCTTTGAAGTGTGTCTTTCATTTGCTATGTGTATGCGCATGAAAAAATAATTATAATTTTATACTTGTTCAAAGTCATGATATAATATCTAAAATGAACTAATTATGTTTCAAAACTTAAGTACACTTAAATGATAAGGAAAAAATTATGAGAGGCTAGAGAGATGACTAAGAGGACCCAGATTCAATTGCTGGCACCCACATGACAACCCAAAAGTTAATCTAGTCCCTAGAGATCTAGAGTCTTCTTCTGTCCTCTTCCAGGAGCACAAGGCATACAAGTGGTGAATACACACACACACACACACACACACACACACACACACACACACACACACTAGAATAAAATAAAATCTTAATTAAAAAAGAAAAACTATGACAGTATGATATGAAAGAAGATGAAAATGTCTTACAAATTATCAACTACTGATGATGAGGTTGTTTGAATGAGATGTCCCTCTAAGTTTCAAGTATTTGAATACTTGGCTCCCAATAGTGGAGAAGGTTTAGGAGGTGTAGCCTTGTCAAAAAAACTGTATAAATGGGGATTTCAGAAAGTGTGTGTGTGTGTGTGTGTGTGTGTGTGTGTGTGTGTATGTATGTCAATACATAAACATGTGGGAGAAATGTATAAAGCAGTAGTAATCAAGGAAATATACCTTAAAACTGTGAAATGCTATTTTTCAATTCAAACTGAAAAAGATGTTTAAAAGGTGAAATTCTAAGAACTGCCCCATGTTGAATAAAATACTCCCTCTTTAGGCCATGGTCAATGCATATGCAAAGACCTAGAATGGACCTTATACCTTTTCCCTAGGCCCTTGCTCCTGGAAATTTCCCTAAAGATTCCATTTTGGTGACAGCTCAGTGATAAGTTTCTGAGAATTCCCAAGTAATTTTCTCTTCCCCTCAGGTCACCTTCCTTGCAGCAATTCCTGTCACTGCATGTGGACCTAGACAATCAATTTAGATGCTTCCTAGTATGAGCTTGAGTGGCTACGCAGTAACATATTCATTTCTGGGCTGACACCAAAGGCATTTCAAATCATTTTGTTACTGTTTTTGTTGTTTTGTTTTGATTTAAAATGTTTTAGGAAAGATCTGTGGTGGTTTGAATATGCTTGGTCCATGGGAAGTGGCATTATTAGGAATTGTGTTTTTATTAGAGGAAGTGTGGCTTTGTTAAAGGAATATGTCACTACTGTGTAGGTGGACTTCGAGGCTCCGATGTTCAGTCCCCAAGATGTAGAATTCTTGGCTCCTACAGCACCATGTCTGCCACGATGACAATGGACTGAACCTCTGAAACAGTAAACCAACCCCAATAAAATGTTTGCCTTTATCAGAGTTGCCTTGGTCATGTTATATCTTCACAGCAATGAAACTCTAACTAAGATAACACACTAATAACACATTAGTAAATCTATGCTCACATTTCCAATTAGTTCTTTAACATTAATTCTCTTTTTTAATTAGATACTTTCTTTATTTACATTTCAAATGTTATCCCCCTTTCCTCATTTCCCTTCCAAAAACCCACTATCCATCCCCCTGGCCCTGCTCACTAACCCACCCACTCATGCTTCCCTGGCCTGGATTCCCCTACACTGGGGCAATAAGCCATCCCAGTATGAAGGGCCTCTCCACTCACTGATGTCTAACAAGGCCATTCTCTGCTATATATGCAGCTGGAGCCATGGGTGCCTCCATGTGCACTCTTTGGTTAGCAATTTAGTCCCTGGAAGCTCTGTGGGTACTGCTTGGTTGATATTGTTGTTCCTCCTATGGGGCTGCAAACTCCTGGGGTCCTTTCTCTAGATCCTCCATTGGGGACACTGTGCTCAGTCCAATGGATGGATATGAGGATCCACTTCAGTATTTGTCAGGCACTGGCAGAACCTCTCAGGAGATAGCTCTATCAGATTCCTGTCAGCAAGCACTTGGCATTCCAAATGGTGTCTGGGTTTGGTAACTGTATATGGGATGGATCCCCAGCTGGGGCAGTCTATGGATGGCCTTTTCTTTGGTCTCTGCTCCACAAGTTGTCTCTGTATCTCCTCCCATGGGTATTTTGTTACCCCTTCTAAGAAAGACTGAAGTACTCTTTGGTTTTCCTTCTTCTTGAGCTTCCTGTGGTCTGTGAATTGTGTCTTGGGTATTCTGAGCTTCTTGGCTAATATCTACTTTTAAGTGAGTACATACCATGTGTGTTCTCTTGTGGTTGGGTTACCTCACTCAGGATGATATTTTCTAGTTCCATCCATTTGCCTAAAAATTTCATGAATTCATTGTTTTTAATAGCTGAGCAGTACTCCTTTGTGTAAATGTTTTCTGTATCCATTTCTCTGTTGAGGGACATCTGGGTTCTTTCCAGCTTCTGGCTATTATAAATAAGGCTGCTATGAACATAGTGGAGCATGTGTCCTTATTACATGYTGGAGCATCTTCTGGGTATATGCCCAGGAGTGGTATAGCTGGGTCCTCAGGTGGTACTATGTCCAATATAATGAGCAGCTGTCAAACTGATTTCCAGAGTGGTTTTACCAGCTCTGCACTCCCACCAGCGATGGAAGAGTGTTTCTGTTTCTCCACATCCTCTCCAGCACCTGCTGTCACCTGAGATTCTGATCTTAGCCATTCTGACTGGTGTGAAGTAGAATCTCAGGGTTTCTTTTGATTTGTATTTCCCGGATGATTAAGGATGTTGAAGACTTCCTTAGGTGTTTCTCAGCCATATGGTGTTCCTCAGTTGAGAATTCTTTGTTTAGCTCTGTACCCCAGCTTTAATAGGGTTATTTGTTTCTCTAGAGTCTAACTTCTTCAGTTCTTTGTATATATTGGATATGAGCTCTCTATCGGATGTAGGATTGGTAAAGATCTTTTCCTAATCTGTTGGTTGCCATTTTGTCCTATTGACAGTGTCTTTTGTCTTATAGAAGCTTTGCAATTTTATGAAGTCCCATTTGTCAATTCTTGAGAATAAATTTGCTAATTTTTCCTATTCTTCATTTTTCTATTTGTTATTTTCTTATTTAAAATATAACATGAAAAGCACCATTTTCTGAATAAATTTTCCAAATATATTTCCTTGAAAATTATGTCAATTTTTTTAGTATAATAATCTGAATCTGTATGTTTGTGGCTTTAGACATTTCTTTATTTCTGTACACAGTGTCATTTCTAAAAATCCTTCCTACCAAGTAGAGAAGACCGAAAATGTATTGTTTATTCTTTTAAAATGCTTAATTAAGAAAAATACCAATCCTACATTAAATGGCAAGAGTTGCACACAAACCAGGCCAGAGTACACATCATTTCACCATTTGAACCCCATGTGGTATTTGTCTCCTTCCTACCAGTTTTAATTTGCTAAAATAGAGCATACATCTCTATACCATGTGTACTTATGACTGACTTGCAAAGCATAGTAAATGTTTACATCTAACAACATAGTAGCTTCTCTCTGATAGTACATGTGTAATCATGTTTCTCTAGTTGATTAAACAGTGCCTTTTCATAGCTATTGATTCAGGCTGGCAAGAGTGCCAATGTCTACAAGGCTCTTGCTTGTAGATCTGGCAACCCTTGTAATTGGAGAAAATGAAGATCAATTTCACAAAGTTGATCTCTGACTTCAACACATGTGAACCACATATACAATCCTGAATAAATAAATAAAATTTTAAAATCATAGCTGTCTATTCAAATTCCATACAAAAAATAGCCATACCTGACTTTGGATCTTAATGACCCTTATTGCTCTTTAAGGCAAGGTCCCTCCAGTTCTTTTGGCCTGTCACTGAATTGTGCCAGAAATTAAGAGTACTCTGCTCCCACGCTCCAGGTATAGCTATGTACGTCCTGCAGCATCCCACTCATTTCTCAGACTCTATGTTTATGGATGATTGAGGTCAACTCTGGCAGCTAAACTTTATATTAATGTTATGTGCATACATAGATACTTTCTTGTTGTTCTTTTATGTCTTGCAAAATAATCAAACATTATCATTTTTGTGAAATAATTGTTTCACTTATAATGGTGAAATCAATGAATGACTTAATCCATTCATGGGCAAGAAGTGCATAATRACACAAGCCCATTTTATGCAAAACTTTCCAAGTACTCATTTGACATCTAGTACCTTCAGAGAGTATTTACATATTACACTTGTAGTTTTGATTTGTGAATCTCTGAGTTTTGGATTATGCCAGTGGTAATTAACAGCAATTCTTACATACAAATATCATACAATGTTTAAATTGCCATTGTAGCCAGTGAGCACCCTCTTATGCTTTTATGTCCTTTAACATAAAAATAATAATAAACATTTAAGTTTGTAATAGTTTTACATTTATGAAAAATTGCTACAATGCTACAGATTTCCCATTTAGGGCACAGTGATATTTCCAGTAACAGGACCATGTTAATAGTGCCCTTTTCACAACTAATAAGTCAATATAGATTCATTGTTGTTGGCTGGAATCCACACTAGAGTCACAATTTCTCTGTTTTTACCTAAGATCATTTCCTCTCACAGGTTCCACCCAGAATTACATATTGCTTTCATTGTCTTGTGTTCTCAATAGATTACCAAAGCTGGCAGTTTCCCAAACAGCCCTTCTTTGTTGGTAGTTGGTAATACTTGAAATTCATTTTGTATGTTTCTTCTCGTAGACATGTGTCAATGTGTGTTGAAATTGTTACTGAATCACATGTAAGAACTACAAAGTGTTCGGTGAACATGATAACCACTGTAGTAGGGAAACCTGGCTATGTAGCAGAGGAGGATGAGGAACTGGGGTTAGCCACTGGAAAATCCCAGACACCAGGGGAGCAAGAGGCTCCCAGGACCCAGCGGGGATGACTTTAGCTGATATATGCAACAAAAGGGAGAAAGAACTGTAGGGACGACCTCCAGTAGATGGGCATGGCCCCCAGTTGAGGAATGGGGCCACTTCTCATCTCCACAACTTTTAATCCAGAAATATTCCTGTCCAAAGGAAAGACAGGGACAAAAAATGGAAAAGAGACTGAAGGAAAGGCCATCCATAGACCTCCACACCTAAGGATCCATCCCATCTGCAGACACCAAACCTTGACACTATTGTTGCTGCCAAGAAGCCCTTGTTTACAAGAGCCTGATATGGCTGTTCCCTAAGAGGTTCTACCAGCACTTGACCAATACAGATGCAGATACTCACATCCAACCATAGGACTGAGCCTGGGGACCCCAATGGAAGAGCTAGGGGAAGGACTGAGGAGCTGAAGAGGATTGCAACACCATAGGAAGAACTATGTCAACTAACTGGACCACCCAGAGTTCCCCGGGACTAAAACACCAACCAAAGAGTACACATGGAGGGACCCATGGCTCCAGCTACATATGTAGCAGATGATGGCCTTGTCAGACATCAGTGGGAGGGAAGGCCCTTGGTCTTGTGGAGACTTGATGCCTCAGCATAATGGTATGCTAGAGCAGTGAGGCAGGAATGGGTGAGAGGGTGGAGGAGCACCTCATAGAGGCAAAGGGGAGGGGCCAGAGGGTAGATGGGATGGAAGAATTGTGGTGGGGTAACTGGGAAAGGAGAAAACATTTGAAATATAAACAAATACGATGATTAATTAAAAATAAGAACTACAAAGTGAAGAACAATACTATGGGGCTGCCATTGCCTTTGGACTATCTCAACAAGCAAAACTCTAAAACACTTATTTTGAAAGAAAAAATAAATTTATACTGAGTTTTCTCAAGGTATGTWTCAGGGACTGGGGTACAGTGGTAGAATGCTTGCCCAGCATGCACAGAGCATGGAAGAAAGTAAAGTTTAAATTAGATTTTATTCACTTAAACTACTTCATGTGGTCCCTTAATGTGCCTTTTACAAATTACTTAGTAGCATTACTTTATAATGTATAGAAAATTTCAAGCCAGGCAGTGGTGGCACACTACTTTAATCCCAGCACTTGGGAGGCAGAGGCAGGTGGATTTCTGAGTTTGAGACCAGCCTGGTCTACAGAGTGAGTGCCAGGATAGCCAGGGCTGCACAGAGAAACCCTGTCTTGAAAAACCAAAAATAAATTTTTTTCAAGACACTGTGAGATTGGGGAGATGAGTCAGTATTTAAAACTGTTGGCCTGTCAAATCTGGGACTCAGAAGTCTTGAGCCCCAGAATCTACCTAACAGAAGAAGAGAACTTACTTTCACACGTTGTCCTCTAACCACCACTCACTCTGTGACATCCATGCATGCACATAGTGAATGGGCTGATAATATATGGGTTAAACCCTCATTTCCCCACAAATATGTAAATAATTGTGAAAATGTATTTTTAAACAATAGCATTATTAGTACAAAGAACTAGAAGAGGACATTGAGGTTTAATAAAAAGTTGTTTTCCTGGAAATACATTGCACTAAATAGCATAATTAAAATTCAATATTCTACACTCACTTAAAAAAATGCTTCTCTGAAATTTGATATACAGCTATGAATAGTTATTTTCACATATTCTCAGTATTTTGGGTTGTGCTGTTATTTTGTTTTATGGCTATGTATGACATGAATGATTTCAGAGCCATTTGTTGCATATTAATTATAAATATTGTACTTAAAATATATTTCAATAGCCATTTTAAAGGATTTTCGCACCTGTGCTTGAAATGGAGAAATAGAAGATATGAGAGTGGAGATATTTAAAAGTCTCACTCCCTCCCTAATCTCACAACTCTGCTCATTCCAGTTTTATGGACAAATACATTAATTTAGTTTTGTTTGTTAACCATATTTGTGTACAATTGTGTATATATTAGTTTATGTGTATTTGCATACATATAATAGGAAGAATTTATTCTTTTTCTAGTTATTGGCAATAATATTGGTGTCACTATTTTATAAATTTAGCATATTACAGAACAATGCAAAGAAGTTATCATAGTCATGTGAAAATGGTGAATTTTAATTTAAAAGTTGAAAGAAAGGTGTGAAATGGACTTATGTGACAGAACAAGAAGTTCTTGAACACCATCTTCCTACCTAGATACTGATTCAGCAACAATGCATGTACCTAGTATTCCCTCTAAAGCAATTAAGGCACTTCTGCACCCCAAGTAAGCATCAAAGCCTGTAGCAGCTTCTTCCCATGTGCACCTCCCCTGGCACAATACTTTGAGTTTTAAATTTAACTGTGCATTTTGGCTTCTCACTGGGAGTGAAAGAGAAGATTCGATTCGAGTGTATCCCAACTCGTCTGACTATTATTGGAGATGTTTTATGAATACCTAGTTTCTGTCTATTATGTTTGATAGACTCCAGTAACAGAACCTGAGAACTGTGGCGAACAAAGAACCAAAGAACATAGACAGCATCCCCTAGCCCAGAGAACTAGCAGGCAAACGCCTATATGCTGAGTAACTTCCCTTTCTGAGAGAAGAATAGAGTGTGGATCTGTGCAAGGAGTTGCATACTTGCAATCCCAACATTCAAGAGGCTGAGGCAGGGGCATCCTGAATTCAAGGTTAACCGTAACTACTAAGACTCTCTCTCTCTCTCTCTCTCTCTCTCTCTCTCTCTCTCTCTCT
>BDUI01010514.1:14059-25204 GCA_002335545.1 Apodemus speciosus
AATAATAATATAATGAGCATATTATATTTTATAGATTCTAGTAGTATAAAACTGAACTGCATAATGGAGTTTACACATAACTTTATATCTCATAGTTGTAAAATTTAATATAGGAATTGTGATTATCACCCATGATAATTACCCTAGGTTTGAAATGCACATGGGACACAAAATAAAATAGTACATAAAACTAACACCATATCTATCTTCTAGTATTTAACATCCTCAGACCTCCTACATTATTCAGTAATGCTCACATAACTCACCAGTATCAAAACAAGACTACCTGTGCTTACTCAATGAATGTCAAAGAGCAAAGCTGTGGAATCAGAATTCTCCATTTAATGCTTATCTATTCCACACAGCCTGACAATCTCAGGAACTGAGTCTTTATCATGAGAATTGTRAAGAATATGTTATGCCACAGTCTCCTTGCAGGCATTCAAGGAAGAAAGCAGAAAACTGTCAACTACAGCACCTTTCACGTAGCCAGTAGAAAACCATAGTTTCCCGATTTCCCTGATACTATTTCTGTTTTTGATTCCCTTTGTATCACAACATTGCCTGAACTCCCCTGCCTATTCCTTCGTATTCAGAAGGATTCCAGGCMRGTTGTTGGAAGCTCRATGTGACTCGTTTAGGCTATAAGCTACTTCCATGTTTATAGTCTCTTGTGACACTGTTTTGGAACTATCTTTGTCTAAGGCATAGAGAAGCTCTAGGCTTTGCTGCCTCTGTTCTCTATGCAGGCACTGTCTACYTCACAGCACTGACTCCCTATTCTTCTGTTCCTCACACACAGGTATATTTCCCCAGCCCTTCATTTTAAATCCCATCACTTCATGGGCCCTGACATTTGTCTTGACCTAGACAAGAGACATATTCATTCTTGTTCTTTTTCTGACACTAGAGTTGTGTAGCATCCTTCAACTGCTCTRTGAAAGGGCATAGTACTGTTTAAGTGGGGTCAACCTGGCCACTTCAGGAACAGTGACTGAATAGAATGCTTGTCAAAGCCTCAACTCACATTTACACTAGGACACCTACTCAGAATATTCTGATATTTGGGGAAAGAATATCACAACAATTCTCTCAGCTAAAGGATAGACTGCTTGAAAATGATTGTATCAAGTCAAATTTATAGTGAACATCCTGTGAAGCAGAGAATCAGTCAAAAGAGTGGCAGTTTCTTGTGAAGAGTCTATAATTTGTAGAAACGATACTTCAATCAATGCTCTTATAAAATACTGTTTGCTTGTCATGTCAGACAGTGAATTGACTAGAAGTAAAAGCATAACGTTCTATTTATATTGGAGAGAAAATAGTAATATATTTAAAGACTGGAAGTTAATTATGGAATCAAAGAGTTGTAACTGTCATTATTGTCACCCCCTGCTCTCCCCAATCCTAAAGGTTTAGACAACTGGTGACTGAATGTAAGGAACGGAATGAGGGAAATGAAAACTTCTTCTCATCTCTAACATTAATTAGGAAATGTAGTGACCATAATGAAATGAACCTTGGCAGAGATGACCCAGATGGGCTTTCCAGGGAATACACTCATAACTTCTTCTGGTCAATATTTTATTTTAGTAATGCCTACTAAAATGGTCTGCTTGAGTGTGAGGCATCAGAGATGGCACACTTGTTAAGCACACTTATTATTCTTTCAAAGTACCTGAATTTGGTCCCAAGTAGCCCTCTGACAGACCAAAAAACACTGTAATTTCAGATTCAGTGGATCTGACAACTTTTTCTGGCCTCTGTGGACCTTACATGAGCATGGTACATAGACTTACATGTAGGCATAAAATCCATAAACAAAAGTAAATAAAGTATAAATCTTAACCTCTGTCATGTTCAGGGATCCTGGAGAAAATGAACTGTTTGAAGTTAACCAGGAGTGTCTTTCAGAAGACCTTTGGGGCATTTAATTGCTATGATGGCCTCTCACAACTATACACTACTTAGATCCTTTTTTGCTTGAGTTTTATTTCTTGAATCAAAGGTAAAACACTATCTGCATGCTCCTTTTTATAAGAGAAGACATATAACTTACAAGACAGGAAAGATAATGAGTAAGTTAGACCCTTTCTAAAACTTATTTAATGAGCAAGCATGCTTGTTTCGGGTATTTCTACAATGGGAACTCAGGATCCTAGAAGCCATTGAAGGGTTGGATATTTCTCACTAAGGCACCGAGAGTACAAAACAAAGAGATTGGTGTTTATATCAGAATGCTCACACCTCCTCCATTACCTCAGAATAATAGTATTTTGTACCTTTTGAAGACCTGAACTATGAAGAGGTGACAAATTTACCATGTCTTGTTCTAGACACCAAGGAAGGGATAGCAGTGCTGGGGTGAGGAAAACCAGAGGTCTGGTTTTCCAGCTGAAGTTTATAAATACTATTTAGAAATAACCCATCTATGTTATTGGAAAGAATGAAGGGTGAATACCATCACAGTCATGTCTCTGTTGTTATAAATGTCTCAGCTTTAAYTATAGAAGGCAGGCCACACTTGACAAACCCTAAATCTTTCCCTGAGCTACCAGAACTTACAAGAAAGGTCCTCTTCCATTTTACTGAACAAATTTATAGTCTATATTGTTACTGACTTTTTGTTTTTGTTTTATTGGGTTTTTTTTTTTTTTTTTTTTAAGGAGAGAACACTCTCTTGTGCCTTTTGCTTATATTTATATGCTTCACCATTATACTGACCTGGCAAATATTTGTCTTGAAATTTGATTATATCTGTGCAAATCTACCCTACAGTCCTCTAACTGAACAGGGTGCACCATGTTCTACAATCTCCAAATCTGTTTCATTGTATTCTCTTATTTCTAAGAATTATTTAAGACAATTTCTCCAAGATCACAATTAAAGTAATACTAAATTGCTTGTAAATAAAACAGTCCAATCTTCAARTCTTAAAGGCCATAGTTCAGAATGAATTATGGCTAAGATATTTGTGTAWTGTTTGAATATATAATTAATGATGTGTTAGCAATAAAATACAAGCAAATGCACAGAATGTCAGTAATGCAGATACTAATTTGATTTAAATGTAAGAACCCTATGGACTCATCCTATTGTCACTTCAACAGAACTGTAGATAATTATCCATAAATGTTATATGCTTGTGAACCATTATCATCAAGCATATTAATTGATTCAATAGTACTGGGAAAGTTTCAAGATTCTTTTCAAAAGTTAGGTCAATTCAAATAGTTATTAATTTGAGTTATTCTACTTGTATATTTAAAACACTGTGCTTAATATGAGATATTCTAAGTTATCTATATATACCTGTTTAATCATGGTAAATAGTTTGTTACTGTCAAATATTTACCCTTTGGCTGTAGTGTGTAAGCTCAGGGAAGTGCTTTTACAAATCATGATTAATATTATTTCTGCAGTCAAGTATATCTGCCATGCAAGGAGCTTCCAGTTTCAAATGCTGCATTCTATTCTGTATGACTGTTTAGTGGAAATTTCTGTGAGGAAGATGTGTTTACATTGTCCTGTACAATGAAGTAGTTCGTTGCCATATATAACAACCGAATTCAAGCTAGTGCAACTGAGAAAATTAATTATAATTTATGTAATTATAGTCACTTTATGTAATTATAGTTAGTTTAGTCATAGACAATAAAGGCCAATATGTTATTCAGTGTAGTACCACAGGAGTAACAGGCTTTATTTAAGCAAGGATTGACAAACCTTGGATAATGAGAGAATCTCTCTGGGATTGCCTCCTTCTGTCAAGTACTTTTCTGAGTCAAGTTATTCTACTTTCTAAGTCTCAGCGACCTCAGCTTCCATAAGCACAGTGACTCTAACCTGTCACATATATTTAAAAGATATAATTAAGATTGTGTGTGTGTGTGTGTGTGTGCGCGTGTGTATGCAGGTGCAAGGGTATGTATGTGTGGTATGCATGTGCATATGGTGTGTGTGTTTGTGTGTGTGTGTGTGTGTGTGGTGTGTGCTTGTTGGAGAGATGGCTGAGGGGTTAAGAGCATGGACTGGTTTTTTGTTTGTTATTTTGTTTTTGTATGTATGTTTGATTTTTTTTTCAGAGTACCTGAGTTCAGTTCCCAGCACCCACATGGTGGCCCATAAATATCCATAACTCGGAGTCTCCTGTTTGCAAGCATAACAAAGTATCATTAGTAGTGTTAGGGATTGTTGCTTTCCCATGATTCAGCTATTGAAAACCAAGTCATTGAGAATTTTGCAGGTCAATGGATAGAACTTGAGAGAATATCATCCTGAGTGAGGTAACCCAAATCCCAAAAAGGACATGCATGGTATATACTCAGTTATGAGTGAATATTTGCCATAAATCTCAGGTAACATGTTATACTCCATGGACATGAAGAAGCTAAACATGAAGGAAGGACCAAGGGAGGAACCTTGAATCTCACTTAGATGGGGGAATAACATAGTCATAAGAGGCAAATAAAGGGAGGGAACTAGGAGGGAGGTGGAATGGGTGGGGGAATGGGGTGTTTAGGATCAAGTGCAGGAAAAGACATGGGTATGGCTAGATGGCCATGAAAATTAATGCAAATCTGCAGCTAGCACGTGTTGTGGAGGTGGAGGCCATCTCTAGAACAAGACAGAGATCTGGGCTAAGGGGTTCACCCAAGAAATCAATGGAGGTGATGTCAACTGTGACTTGCTACACTGGGATATGGAACCTGAAGAGGCCACCTCCTATAGTCAGGCAGAAATCCCAGTGGAGCAATGGAGATGCCAACCCACCCACAAAACTTTCAACCCAAAATTTATCTTGTCTACAAGAATTGCAGGCACTAGGGAGGGAGTGGAGACTGAGGGAATGGCCAACCAATAATTGCCCAACATGAGGGGAGGATTCTTAACTATAGTGTATTAAAAGCTGATTGACTTCCTGAGCTTCTCAGTGACAGGTTGTCTTTTTTTATTTGATGTAATAATGCCCACCCCCTTGTGGTATTATGGTGAAGGGAGAAGGCTCTGATAGGTATAAGGGAAGAGAAAACTATCTGAGAACAAGGATTCACTTATTTTCTTTTGTTTCTGGNAGTCTCAGCGACCTCAGCTTCCATAAGCACAGTGACTCTAACCTGTCACATATATTTAAAAGATATAATTAAGATTGTGTGTGTGTGTGTGTGTGTGCGCGTGTGTATGCAGGTGCAAGGGTATGTATGTGTGGTATGCATGTGCATATGGTGTGTGTGTTTGTGTGTGTGTGTGTGTGTGTGGTGTGTGCTTGTTGGAGAGATGGCTGAGGGGTTAAGAGCATGGACTGGTTTTTTGTTTGTTATTTTGTTTTTGTATGTATGTTTGATTTTTTTTTCAGAGTACCTGAGTTCAGTTCCCAGCACCCACATGGTGGCCCATAAATATCCATAACTCGGAGTCTCCTGTTTGCAAGCATAACAAAGTATCATTAGTAGTGTTAGGGATTGTTGCTTTCCCATGATTCAGCTATTGAAAACCAAGTCATTGAGAATTTTGCAGGTCAATGGATAGAACTTGAGAGAATATCATCCTGAGTGAGGTAACCCAAATCCCAAAAAGGACATGCATGGTATATACTCAGTTATGAGTGAATATTTGCCATAAATCTCAGGTAACATGTTATACTCCATGGACATGAAGAAGCTAAACATGAAGGAAGGACCAAGGGAGGAACCTTGAATCTCACTTAGATGGGGGAATAACATAGTCATAAGAGGCAAATAAAGGGAGGGAACTAGGAGGGAGGTGGAATGGGTGGGGGAATGGGGTGTTTAGGATCAAGTGCAGGAAAAGACATGGGTATGGCTAGATGGCCATGAAAATTAATGCAAATCTGCAGCTAGCACGTGTTGTGGAGGTGGAGGCCATCTCTAGAACAAGACAGAGATCTGGGCTAAGGGGTTCACCCAAGAAATCAATGGAGGTGATGTCAACTGTGACTTGCTACACTGGGATATGGAACCTGAAGAGGCCACCTCCTATAGTCAGGCAGAAATCCCAGTGGAGCAATGGAGATGCCAACCCACCCACAAAACTTTCAACCCAAAATTTATCTTGTCTACAAGAATTGCAGGCACTAGGGAGGGAGTGGAGACTGAGGGAATGGCCAACCAATAATTGCCCAACATGAGGGGAGGATTCTTAACTATAGTGTATTAAAAGCTGATTGACTTCCTGAGCTTCTCAGTGACAGGTTGTCTTTTTTTATTTGATGTAATAATGCCCACCCCCTTGTGGTATTATGGTGAAGGGAGAAGGCTCTGATAGGTATAAGGGAAGAGAAAACTATCTGAGAACAAGGATTCACTTATTTTCTTTTGTTTCTGGSCTAAAGATGTGAATAGATGCCTGATTCCCTCCCTTTCCCTCCCTGAAATGATGTACTATAATTTAGAGTCATAGGACAAATAAATCTTTTTGTCTAGATGCTTTTATTAGAGTCTTTTATCATTACAACAGAAATGAACCTAGGACACTGTGTGTCTCCAAGCTCTCTGAGTGTCTTTAGAGAGCTCCCTTTCTTCACATCCTATTTTCTTAATGATAAATATGAAGAGAGATAAAAGGCCTCTTGTCCATATATAAAAATATATAAGCCTAATGTTTTCCAAGTAATGAATGTTATAACCAAGAAACTTTATTTATTATTTTTCTAATGCAATTTAACTGATTTACTCAAACTATAAGCAAAATGAATGAACAGACAGTTCAAATAGAGAAAATAATTCCTTCTTTTAAGACTCTTAAAAATGCTCTTATTAATTTACATCAATTAGATATGAATATTGAGGGTGCCAATGATTGCAAAGAGAACATCTGTCTTCTCTWCAGCATTGCTCCAAGTAAAGACACTGATGGATATTTTACACCAGCTTTGGCGTGCTTCTTTTCTTAATACTACAAATTATTTAGTTTTCTTGTAAGTTGAGTCATTTTGCTTGACTTGTAGTATTATGGTAACCATAAGTATCATGTTGCGTATTTATAGAAAAGGTGAAGGAAAAAATCTGTAAACTTTATGGCCTTTTCAAAACACACCTTTTTGCTCTGTTTCATTTTCTTTGTCATGTCAATCAAAGGATTTAATTGAGTAAAAAAATTTGATTCCCAAGTAAGCATATTTGATTTTCAATCTACTCTGCAAGCAAAGAATAGAAATTTGAGTTTGATTTTAAAATATCAGTTTTAGAATATTATAGTGACTGTTAGCAAAATAAAGAATATAATTTAGTTTTGAAGCTAATTTCATTCTCTTAACTTCATGGTTTATGTTTAATGCAAATATTTTAGGTAAAATGGTATACCTGATGATAATCTAATGTGATTATCATTATAAAGGACATGTCTTTTATTATTCTTATAACCAAAACACTTTAGACTACTTATCATTTTTCTAATGTGGTTTATTTGAAACAATTTTAACTATGCAAATTATGAAAAAATATTTGAGAAACTTCTAATATTTAATTGGTTTTAACTTCATCTATAAAGTTATTGTAATAAATCTATAAGCAGAAGAGTTAGTATGGCAGAACAGAGCCTAAGATATGGACTCTATTGACAATTTTATCAATAATAACATCAACAACTGATCAGCATTTAATCATTAAATATGGTTTATAAAGATCATTTGTCAGTCAGTTATTGTTTCCTGAACTATAGACCGCATAGTAAGAAATTTGCATTTCCGTTTATGTTTGGTTCTTGTGCCATTTCATTCTGTACACTCAAAGTTTCAAGTCTTGTATTAAAGTCCTTGATCCATTTTGAATTAAATTTTATGGAGTAAATGGAGAAAGAATCAAGTTATTATACTCTACATATGGATATTCAGACTTCAGGGGGTTTTGGAAAGTATGCTTTTAGTGTATCAGAAAAATAGTAGCTAAGTAGTCTGTATACCTATAATGATAAAGATGGTGTTCTAGATGTTAGAAAATACACATTGYTTTTCCAACCAAGCAAAYATGAAGCAGTAGAAATAGTGAGTTTTCAAGCATGATGATTAGAACTTAATACTCTTACTTTAACAAAAAGATAACTTAAAATTGCTTAAGTTTTAGGGCTTAGTATCTCAATCTGAAAAGGAAAAATAAATGAAAATAGTGAAAAGACTGTATAGCCCAGTGTTTAGGACAAATTAGATATTAGTTACATTTTCATCACTATAAGCMGCATACAGATCTCAATAGAGTAGTGGCATGTGAGACAATTTTTAGTTAATCCTTGATATCTTCTGTATAAGGTTTGCCATTTACTGTATCCTCCTTAGATATAGTTAGGCTGAGTGGAGCAGAAGTACACCAGATCACACAGACTTATCTCATGTGTTCTTTCGAGAATACGTCTGACATTAGCTTTCATTTCCAAAGTGAAGAAAATCCTTGCCTTTCCTGTGATTGTTTAATAATAACTACTATCTACCTATTTTCCTGGAAACTTTACAATAAAATGTGACTCACATATTTTTAGTGCTCATTTGTCCCCCCCCCCTAGAAGCAGGTTCGTGACTACTTTTTATCATTCAACAGAGAAGGTTAGTGTATTTTTGTATCACGAGCACTTCAGAAATGAACTTCAAGCACATGATTAAACATTTAACTCCACATGCACATCTAGGGACTTCTGTCAAAGTTCAGTTACTCACTTTATATGTGTTCCCTCCCATAGTGCTATCAATGTGCTATGCTAATCATAACCCCATGGGTTTACATTCAGCAACATTTCATTAAAATAGAATGATTATCAGTTAATAAACAAGCAGGTGCAAATATTCAAAAGATATTAAATGAATTTTAGGGAGAAATAAATAACATGAATGGGGCAAAAAAAGGTGATTTAAGCCAATGCTTCCTTGGCATAAGGAAAATTCACCTCATTATTGTTTATTTCTTAATGTCCTAGTTCCCCTCAAAGAATTCAAATGCCCATGTCAGGTAAAGCTTCTAATTAAGCTAAGAATTTGAATCCCCAGTGATGGCTTCCATGCTGTATTTAAAACTCATTCATTATTACTTTCTTTGAGTAATCATTATATAGGAATGAATGAATTTAATGCCTAGAAATTCCATACCATGTGCTACATAAGTAGAAATAACAGAGCATGTTTTACTTCTCCCCATTTATTGGCCTTTCATTAAATTTTTCACTACATATTTTTAAATGGCAAAGCTCTTGTTTTTAAATACACATTATTTAAGGCTTCTGATATTAATCAAYGCATGCATTTATTGTTTATTTGGGAATTTAAATTTCTAAATAAATGCAAATCAGTACTGGTAGTGGTTTGTTTGTTTTTTTGTTTGTTTGTTTGGATTTTTGTTGGCTCAATTATGATTACACCGCTGGGTCTCTCTGTTGGTATGGAAAAACAAATAAAATATGTGCTGTCAAAACAGTGGTAATGTGAGACACTTGTGGAGTATCTGCTTGGTTTCCACWCAGTAAGCACACAAAGCTTATGAGCCTCTTAAAATTAGAATTTTTACTCCAATGATACAATGTTAGGTAAGTTATCTTCATGGCAGCAAGTTCACATATGTTTAGGTTTAATTCATGTTTCATAAATAAGTCAATTGATAAATTAGTCTGCAATTGCATGGAGCTATTATAAACTTTACCCAATATGTGTTAATGTTTTTATTGCATGAGCAAATTTTTCTACTATGAATACCTAGGACTCTTACAGCATGCACAAATAAATATTTAAACATCATACCAATATATGTATTATACCCCTGCCTCAACTATTTGAATTATGTGACTTGGAGAAAGAATATAGTATCTAGAAGATTATTCTATATGTTAGGGCAATGAAGCAGTTTCTGTTATCAAACTCAAATTATGAAATGAATACAAACACAAAYGTATATCTAAAAATAAGCCAATGTTAAGAAGGTTAAACATGCACACATTAAAATAATCTAAAAATAGAAACCTGGGGAAGATGTCTGTCAGTAAATTGTTTAGCATGGATTTGTGTTTCTTTACTGTCGCTGTGATAAAAAGCAAGAGAATCGCATCTTAATGAAAAAGAAATAAATAAGTAAAACCACTTGCAATTATGGTTCCAGAGGGACAACATCCCTTTATGGCTGGTAGAGATGTTTGTCAGCAAGCAGTTCACGTGGTAGAGAGACAGGAAGCTGAACGGTCACATATTAAGCCTCAAACAGGAAGTGGAGACAATAAAATTAGAAATGGCTGAAGGATTACAAATTTATTTATACAAATTTATTACAAATTTATGAAGGAATGTCTGCTTCCAGTGACATAGTCCCTCTACCAATTCTGAACTGTATAGGCTTTGCAAACAGTGACACAAAGTAGAGTCCAAATGTATGAGACTGTGGGGTTGGGGGAGGTGCATTTCTTATTCCTAATACCACATTATGCATGCAKGAAAACCTGAGTTCAGATTGCCAACTCCCTTGTGAAACACATGCATTATGGCAGGTAATCTAGTCCTAAGACAGGGAAATTGGCAAACAGACAAATAAATAAAAGGRGAGTGACTGAAGTAAATGTCTGATATCTACTTTAGGTATCTACATACATGTTCACGCAATACACCACGCCACACTTAAACTCACAATCATACATACACACATACTAAACACACAGCCACACAAACACATAGACATACACACAGAGTGAGAGTTACAAATAAATGTGTACACATAGGACCCTATAAATATATGCATTTGTAGATTTGTATATATAGATACTTAGATTTTGAAATATGGCTCTGTGAGTAGTCTTTAACTACTGTTAATTACCAGGCATACTGTGTCATTAACTTGTATCTGAAACAACAACAACAACAAAATCTACTTATGGTCAAAATGATATTTCTACAATTTGTTTTCAAATAAAATCAACATTAGGGGTATTTGTATGGGACTTTTTAGACAGAATGGCAAATGAGCAATCCATATGTGTTTATGTCTGTCAGCCTGGCTCTGAGACCTTTTGTGTGCCATGGGAAATGTGCCCACGGGCTGAAACGAGTGTGCAAAGGCACAGCAGAGGGAGAACATGCTGGAGGGGTTTTATTTGATGTTGTCAAAATGCTCTAGGCTCTGTCTTGCAAGAAATTCTTTGGTTTTTCTTTTTCAATTTTTTTTT
>BDUI01010514.1:31223-48880 GCA_002335545.1 Apodemus speciosus
GTGGGAGGAATGGTCCTTGGTCAGGTAAAGGCTCAACAGAGGTCCCAACAAAGGGAAACCAAGGTGGGGGGAGGGAGTGTGTCAGGTGGAGGGGCATATACATGGAGGAAGGGGGAGGTAGGAGGGGGAGGGTTTTGGAGTCTTAGGGGAGGGGGATATAGGGAAAGGTTTTACCATTGGCAAAGTAAATGAAGACGATATTCAATAAAAAATAAGAAAAAAGAAAGTATTCTGTGTTATAACAACAGAGCATAAAAATTAGTACATAGAAATATATTTGTGTATTATATATCAAAGAATTAAATATCTTGAAACAAGTAAAAAAAAAAGAATCAGATCCTTTGTGATGCCATATATGCCATCAACACAAATATTTTATTTTTTCCCTTTTTTTAAAAGAAACATTTGAAGTTTCTAAACTTTATAGGATTAAGTAATCTAAGAGGAAAGCAAATTTGCTAAAAGTATTTATAGGTGTTCAGGTTTTATCAGTGCACTACTTTCATAATGAGTTTTATTTTATTCACCAAGCAGCTTTATTTGAAAGATGCTACAAAAGCAAACTTGTTTTGGAGAATACATAAAACAAATAGAAATGGCAATCGATCCATTTAATTATAAGAGTTAATTCAATGATGTATATTGGATTGTTTGAAAATGACAARGACTTACCATGTAAAACCTGATTCAATGCTCAGAAGAAAAAAAATGATTTTTCAATCTATAACCATTCAATATCAACCATTTCAGTGGTTCTAAAGGGAGGCTACAATGTTTTCCCTATGGAAATTTATGTACTATTATATGAAGGCCAGTTGTAGGAATACTCAGTATGATTCTAAGTGGTACCCAGCAGCTTCTAGCCTTCTCTATCATAGCATTTTAAGGGCATCAGCATGGGAAAACAAGAGCGTAATGTGAGTGCAAGTGCATGTGTGAGCATCCTGGTGTATGCTCCACTTCAGCATGGTCTAGCCAAGGCTGGGTCTTATAGATCATGGAGATATTGCCAGAACCACTAGCATGACTCTTCTGTGGTTCCCCCTCCCATTAGATCTCATTTTCTTCACCCTTTGCTTTTTTGGCAAGCTGTGATGCTTGGAATTTCTCAATGCTTTGAGTCAGTTGTTTTGAGCTCCACTTAATTGGAGCAAACAGTAGAGTTTAAGGTTAACTGCAAAATACTGCAAGATACGTCTCTCCAATTAAAAATAAATGTATTACATTCTAAGATGAATAGAATACTGAGAGAAAACATAAGTAAATTCAGAAATGAACATGTCTCCCTTCTCCGTTTATTCTGAAAGCTAGCACATATTGTCGACATTACACCTGTGAATGTCTGATACCATGAAATATCTGTATGCATTCATTTACAGAAGTTAACCAAGTACTGCTATTAATCATTTTCTTCTTTTAAATGAAATGACAGAAACATTAGTTGAGTTTACACCTCTGACAAAAATGATCAGTCTTCCTAAGGTGTATCTGCCTGGAAAATCTCATCAGCAGTCATGACACTGGAACAAATACAGTTTTGATAAACCAGGGTGTTTTTCCACCAAGTGGACAGCTGTTATTTCATACTGTGTGTGCATCAAAATTGWCTCTGACTTCTTCTGAATCTCAAAGTTCTTATTTCTTTTTAGATGTCTACTTATTATGTTACATACAACCAAATGTTTATGACATTCATTGTTATATACTTAAGCGTTTTTTTTTAATTGCCAAATTTCTTTAGCCACCCTCTCAAACTCAGAGAGGTACCAAGTTTCCTCAAAGAAGGGAAACAAAACAGATTTTCAAAATTTCTAGAAACAGGAATATCTGAGCATAGCGAGGGACATGGATGGATTGGGATAAAGATAAACCCCTGGCCTTCTCTCTATCTTGCTCATTTTTGCTTCACTTTCTTTACATTAAAGAGCTAATTTTTTTTATAACTTCAAATATATGATTCAGCTATTTGACCATGACTCAAAACTATCAACAGCTTTTTTTTGTTTCAGATTGGACCTTTGGCTAATATACACAATGTTTTCTCTATTTCTGTTAATTTCTATGCTATATGAGATCTGTAAATTTGGTACTATCTTTGCCAGTATTATTTTTTGCTAATTACTGTATTCATTTAATTTATTTAATATATATCTAATATCCTCAAAAACACAAGTTTTATATGGGATATTCAAATGATCCTTTTTATTTACTCTTCATCTGATTTTCTACTTTTTATTTTATTTTGCAACTGTCTTCTTTTAAAACATCATCTACATACGTTGTCATTATTTTTTCTCATTCTCTTTGACTTACTCTTACYTAAATCAACTAAACTCTTACAAAAAGTGATCACCATATTGCTGAATCCAATGCTTAATACATCTTGTCTTCTCAAATTTTTATCTTTTGTTGAAAGTTTTAATCCAGTGCCTTCTCATGAGAGTGTTCTTTAAATTTTCTTTTTCGCTCTCCTGTTGTTTCAACTCTCTATACACCCTCTTTGTTTTTTCCTTAGTCAGAAATATTGTGGTGACTTTTTTATGTGTAAATGACCTGTGCCACTGTTTCCAGTAATATCTATTCTGAACCCTGGTTTCATAAATCCAAATGAATTCTCCAAATTTACAAAGGATGGATGAATTATATTCTATCTTAATATCTCAAAATGAAAAATCTTGAATCTCAAGATTTCTTACCCACCAAACATTGCATCTAATTGTTCTTGCTAGTTAAGAACTCTGACATATACTTGACTGCTTATATTATTAACCTCAAGGTTATCTTTGTTTTAGCCTYGATGCATAGTTCATCCACAAAAGTGCTGGGAACTCACTGGATGGTTATAGCAAACTCATCTACATATCTACATTTCTACTGCAGCTAATCTTGTACAAACTGTAATTAGCTTCCATGCGCTATTAATGAGGCCTTCTAAGGAGCATTCCAATATACTTTGCCCACCTACAGCTCAGTCTCATAAAAACAGAGAAACTGACAAACAAACAAACAAGAAAACATTTGATGTCCTTAAAACATAATCGTGTTTTTTCTCAATAAGGTCTCCCAATACTTCCTATTTCAGTAGAAAAAAGGAAAGAGCCAAACATGTTTGTTAGTAGAGTTTGTAATGCATGGTCTTCCTCCATGAGTTCTCATATCAATTTCTCCTTCTTTTGCATTCACTCTCATTATTTCCCATTTTTATTAATTATTTTATTTATTTACATTCCAAATGTTGTCACCCTTCCCAGTCTCCCCTTTGTAAATGCCGCACTGCATCCTTCCTTCCTTCCTTCCTTCCTTCCTTCCTTCCTTCCTTCCTTCCTTCCTTTTGCCTCTAAGAGGTGCTTCTCTACTCACTCCACACCACTCCAGCATCCCACTTCACTGGGGCAGCAAGCTTCCACAGGACAAAGGCTTCCCCTCACATAGATGCCAGATAACACAGTCCTCTGTTACATATGTAGATGGAGCCATGGTCCAATCCATATATACTCTTTGGCTGGTGGTTTAGTCCCTGGGAACTCTGTGGGGTCCAGTTAGTTGATATTGTTGTTCTTCCTTTGGGGTTCTAATCCCCTTCAGCTCATTCAGTCCTCCTAACTCTTCCATTATGGTCCCTTGTCTCAGTCCACTGGTTGGCTGTGAGTATCTGMATCTGTCTTRATCAAGTGCTGGCAGAACCTCTCAGAGGACAGCCATACCTGTTTGCAAGCAGTTCTTGGCATCAGTAATAGTATARGSGTTTGGCATCTGCTTCACTCTCTATAAAACAAGAATATTATAAGCATTTTACTGTTAAGTGCTTTTTTCATTCCTTGAAAGATTCTCCCAGTAATGTATTTCCTATGAGTGTCTAATCTTCCTTTAGATCTTAACATGAAAGTTTATCCCTGAAAAGCTTCCTCTGACAGTATATGTATCCACAGTCGAAGGTGGATTTATTATCAAACCCAATGTCCCTTAAACTAATTAAGCTAGCTATGCATAATTGGTTTTTTTAGTTGTTGTTGTTGTCTTTTTACTAATTCCCATAACTTGTAATTACCAATTTATTTCATTTCCTCAGTTAAGTATTTCTTCTCCACATTGGAGTAATTAATATTAGAAATGTGTCTGGCTGATTTATCATTATGATGCACAGCCCTGAATATGATTGCATCTTTATCTTCATGTACACTTATTTTTGTTTTTTAATTTTGACAACTATAACATATTTCTTTTTGAGCACTCAACACTTTTCCTTGCACATCCATGATCCTCACAAATATGACAATTAATTATACAGGAACTTTTTTGACTTCATTCTTGTTCATAAAAGAGATAGAGATAGAGAGATTGAGAGATGAAGAGCAAAACAGATTATTTAAGGTATTCATGAAACACACAGATTTGTAAATAATTTAAACCTAAGGCACTTGCTATATTTCTCTTCTTATCTCATGAATGCATAGGTGAGTGGACTGGTATGTAGGAACTCTACTTTCTGATTCATTTATCCACACATTTGGCAGGCATTATGTAAGATAAATGGAATTGTTCACTGGTCTTAACTGACAGCATTAATGCAATGTTTACTTGTCGAAATCTCCTACTAACAATAATTTCTTCCCACAAATAGTCTTTTCATTTATGCTTTTTTAGAAAGAATCACAGCATTGTTATGGTTCCTGATGCTGTCAGAATAAAAAAAAAAAGATTCTACTAAGCTACACAGATAGTTAAAATGAATTAACAATTATCATTAGGCTAACAAAAATTAAAACATGAGTCTCACTTATGTTATCCTAAACTATGAAAAATGTTCAAATTAGAATAGGTCAAAAATGTACCAAAAAATGTCAGTGAGTATGCTTCAGTCTTCCCAGTCTTCCTACAGCTCCTTATGGCTACTTTCATCAGACATCTGTGAAAATGATGGTCATGAGGCAGAGCCATCAACCTTGCTGTGTGCTACCCTTAGGCAGCGCTACTCTCCTGCCCTGTGAAATTCGCTTTCTGTACAAGTATCTTGTTTCATTTTATTTCTAAACCTTTTTATCATGCAATCATATTTTATATGGTTTTGTTTTAATTAAGAATAATGTGTTAGAAGCTGGCTGATGGTGGTGCACGCCTTTATTCCCAGCACTTGGGAGGCAGAGGCAGGCAGATTTCTGAGTTCGAGGCCAACTTGGTCTACAGAGAGAGTTCCAGGACAGCCAGGGCTATACAGAGAAACCCTGTCTGGAAAAGCCAAAAATAAAAATAAAATTTATGAAAAAAAGAATAATGTTTTTGAATATGTCTATCTAAAGAAATATTCCAGGGCATTTATTTAAAGAGAATAGGTTCATTGTCTCACTGATGTGACATCAAAATATTGGCTCACTAGTTGGCTGGAGAGATGGAAGGGTTTTTTTTATTTAGTAACTTTTACACGGTTAGGCATCCTATGGCTTTACCATTGTGTTTGCACACTCCTGTTTGTCTCCATCTTCCCAAGCGCTGGTATGCCCTTAGTCTCAGCTTACGCTTTTGGAATGTTTAGGACAACTTGAGTCTATACCCGCAGTTGCTGTTTTTATGGGGTTATGGACACATACTAGCCGATAAGACCATTTTCTCCAGAAATATTACAGTTGCTTAATAATAAGACACAAAGGGCATAAAGAAAAAGAATTATTATTACAACTAATGAGCAGTATTAGGATTTGTTGCCATATAAGAACAGGAACTAATCTCTAAAGGTGGAATTGGAAACGATGATATCTATCATAAATTCCTAAGCAGACATAACATATATAGGTATAGATTTTGCTTACATATAGTAGAAATGGAAAATATTGGTCATCTTTAATTGGCTTTTTATATTCTTAAACTTAAAACACATATTTAGTTATACAGTATGGTGTGAATACACACACACAGACACACAGACAGACACACAGACACACACATATAGACATATATATATTTATGTATATAAATATGTTATTATTGTTGAGTTCTTAACTATCAACTTTAAATATTGTATTAATTCAAAATGTTTAGTATCAGAATGCATTTCAAGCAGCTTATACTTTGTATTTTGTATTTTGATGTTGAAGGGGCTATAAAAAGGCATTATAAATGAGGAATACTCATATACCTGCAAAATAGAAAGTAACAAATTCTGAAGTAATATAAAAGCTCATACTTTTGACTCAGTTGAAAATTATAATCAGAACACTGTAGGAGGAGTGACAGCTTTCCCCAGATGTCAGCAGCTTGCTGTTACTCCCATTGACTTTTTTGTCTCTTTAAAGTAATTCCTTGTACAAATGAGAAACTTTGGGTACTGCATTAGCCAAAGTACTTTGAATTTCAAGGCTTAAATATTTCATGTGAATCTATTTATGTTAGCAAAAAGTTTTTTGTTTTTTGTTTTTTGTTTTTGTTTTTGTTTTTTGCTATTAAAGTAATCGGTTATATTTTACTCTGAGCAATATAGGACACAGAGTCAAATGCACTGCCTCTCAGCATTCCATTGCATGACAGGATGCTAATGTGAATTCTCAGATATTCTTCATATGCCTCAGATTGATGACACACACAATTTAATTTTAGTAATGAAAAAAAGTACTTGCTAAGAAACTTTGATTATCATACTTACCGAATGACAATACTTACTCACTGGACAATATAAGGCTTGAATAAAAACTATCTACTATTTCCTAAGATGTTCAGCAAACAAAACAGACTGCTTTAGAGGTTAATATAGTTTCCCAAACTACTTATTCATTAGTTGCCAATCATGTCACCAAAAAAAAAAAAAAAAAAAAAAAAAAAAAAAAAAAAAAAACTGGCATGTTTGTGTTGCTGCTTACGTCAATTGAATTCTTCAAAAGTAGTAATTTTTGCCAGATTTTACCACAGCAGATTAATTTATGGTTAAGTTTAAAACAAATTTCTAATTAATTAAWCACATATGCACATTCAGTTCTAACAGAAATGAGAACTCAGTGTGCAGTTCCAAGAGATTAAAAGACTAGCATTCCTTTAAAATATTATGCACTTTATAGGAAGATTTTACAGAATATGTGCAATTTTCCTGGGCCAGAACCAATGGATTTGACAGAGTTTATGGGTGTTTTCTTCACAGCATATGAAAATATGTCCACATCTTGAGCTGCCTGTCTCTGTCCTACTCCAGCTGTTCTCTGGAATCAGTTTACCAGAGCTCATGCATGGAAAGAGAACCAACCATATCTCCTCACATCCAGAGAGTTAATTTGCCTTGATTTATGCTGATTAAATCTTAAGTTAAATATTTGGATTAAAAAATGAAAAGATCATCTCTCTGTGCTCAGTGACCATTTTAAACTATTCCATTTCATGAGTTTCAAAGGATAAATACCATGGGATTAGTTGAGGACGCCGTGTGTTCATGGACATTTACTAGAGTTATTTTCTATTTCTTCTGTCCATTCTGTTTCCATTACTCTGGCTTTATATTGGAATTATCCTTGAAGATACCGTATAAATTCTATTGTTTGTGGGAAAATATTTTTATTGACTTCTGTATGATATTTGAAGCCTTATAAAAATTACATGTGTTCATAAGATGTAAATGGTTTTTAGTGTTGAGCTAAAATTTATTTAGTAAATAAAAATATCTCATTAATTTTCAGATATTGGACAGGTATATTGGGATTTATATTCCACTGTAAGCTCTTTAAAATATTAGGACATTTCATGATACCTACATTTTACAAATCAACGTCTTGAATTTAGCAGTGTTAAGCAACCTTGCCCAGCCCTATTCCAGGTAGATCAGATTGTAGACCCCGTAGTTCTGAAATTCTGAGTGATTTTATCATCAAGCTAAAAGCTATTGCAACTATCTGAATAATAAAACTGCCTATGAGAAATTGGGTTTTTATCTTTGCAGTCTACTCTTGGAGCTGTTCAATAAGGTAGTGGGGATGGATGACAGGTTACACAGAAGAGTAGAAATGAGTAGGTTGCTTTTGCTTCTCTTCACAGAGGCCAGTGTATGTAAAAAGGGCACACAGAGATCTCAACATGGGCGATTATACCAGCTAATTGCTCTCAAACATCACTCTTTTGTTGAGTTTGAGGGAATTTGGAATTGATGAAGGAAAAATCATGACGCTCTATTCTAGACAAACTGTTACCCATATGCGGTATTCTGCAAATTTTCATCTTAAAAAATGTCTTAAATTCTACACATTGTAAAGTTCTTCCTGCTTATTGCCTGTTAAACAGGAGACATCTCTGGGAAGAATTGGTGATTAGATGGGTAAGCCTCCCATGATAGAAAGATATCAAAGATAGTAATCATATAAAAAAAATGCATTGCATATAAAGCTTATCTAAGGAGAAAAGCCACACATTAGGTGTATCAGGTAAAATCTGCTAGAGTATGTTTTCCTCCAAATGACAGGTGATAAGATCACTTTCATTAACCTACAGATGCCATCATGAGATCCTGAGTTTTGTTACATTAAAACCTAAAAAGTGGTTTATTCTCAATTAACTTTTTCTTCATTTTCAGCTGACTGTGGAGCCTCATTTCCTCTTTTAAATGGCTCTCCTGTTGGAATATGAAAGGAAAGCCTTGAATGTCTCACCTCTCTAGCAAATATTAATATTGCTGTCTCAGTCAGCTATAGCATGACAAAAATGAAAGCCCAGGTTTAGCATCTATCCTGCTTTTGTTTTTCAGTCTGGACCTATAAACCCTTCAAACCCTGAACCTATAAACACAATCACATATCATCCGAAATCTGATTCAAGAACCTTGTTTCTGTTCCCCTGTATGAAGCTTTCTTATATTTCCTTCTTTGTTCCAGTTTTATGTATAGTCGGGCCCAATTGGGGGATGTGTGTGTTTAGATGCATGTACGTCATGTATATTGTATGCCTGTGTGCTACATGTGGAGGGTTAAGAGCACTCAACAGTATGTCTGATGAGTTCTGAGGAGGATATTGAGTATTTTCTTCTGTTAATTTCTTCTTTTCTTCAGTTCATGTTGTAAGCTGTTAAAGCTTAAAACATGTTGCTTTCTACTCTATTCCATTGAGACAGGGTCTCTCTGTAAACCTGGAGCTCACTATTTTACAAATAGGCTAGCTGGCCAGGAAGGCCCTTCCTGTCTAGTATTCAAGATGGTCCTGACCATACCAGTTTTATCTATGAGTACTGAGAATCTGAACTCAGGCCCTCATAATTGTGTAGTAAACACACTTACCCCCTGAGACATCTCCTCTGTCCATTACTTTTTAGCCTGTGCATGTAAATAAGTAATTTGTTTATGATTAAAAGACCTACAGCTATACCCAACAAACTGCTTGTGAGCCCCAAGGACAATTATGGAGTAGTAAGAGCACAGCAACACTGTGACTTTACTTAAAGCATGATGGGGGTTTTATAAACCAAATTGCAGAATTCTTGGCTGTAAATTTGCAGATTACAGTGTCCTGTTACAGCGTCAACAATTTGGACATGCTTTAGAAATAACTGTCATTTAGATGAAAGAGAATATGCCAATATTATTTTGAGTTCAAACCCATTTTCTATAGGAGCTGACATGAGGGACATCAGTTACTGACACCCAGGCTCAGTTTCTTCATCTGTTGTCATTGCCATCTAGGTCTCCTGAGAGGCTCTGCCAGTGCCTGACAAATACAGAGTAGATGCTCTTAGTCAACCATTGGACGAGCACAGGGTCCTCAATGGAGGAGCTAGAGAAAGGACCCAAAGAGCTAAAGGGGTTTGCAGACCCATAAGAGGAACAGCAATATGAACCAACCTGTACCCCCCAGAGCCCCCAGGGACTAAACCACCTACCAAATTGTACAGATGGAGGGATCCATGGCTCTAACTGCATATGTAGCTGACCTGGCCTTGTCAGACATCAATGAGAGGGGAGGCCCTTGGTCCTGTGAAGCCTCAATGCCCCAGTGTATGGGAATACCATGGCAGGGAGGCAGGAATGGGTGGGTTAGTGAGCAGAGAGGGGAAATGGAATGGGGGGTTGGAGGGGAAATGRGGAAAGGATATAACACTTGAAATGTACATAAGGAAAATATCTAAAAAAATCTTTAACAGTGCTTGATGTTCCCACTAAAAATGAACACTATCAGGCTATTATTCTACTCTGTGCCTTTCTCTACTGCATAAATTCTCCAAAGCTATGGAAAATTAGCCTAGATTTTCATTCCTGTAACACAGAAAACCCCACTTATTCTGTGTAATAATCAATTTATATACAGAAATAAATACTATTATTTTACAGATAATATGAAAAGATTTTCTGATATGATTATTATAAATATATTCCACATTAGATTTAATAGCACATCTAACTTCTGAAAAGAGAACATACATAGAAAATATGTTCATTTTATAAAGTCCTCCTTAAGTACCAGATCCTCTGAGAACACCTTAGATCAGTTTTTTTTTTAATATTATATCCAGATCTGTTCACAAAGGAAATTTTAAAAAGATTTTACCTATACAATTTTCCTGCGAGCCTAGGACAATCCTAATAAAATATTATACTCTTCCTCAGAGGCACTAACTGAAATCACATTACCAAGTCTTCTAACTTTGGGCCATGTTATTTCATAAACAGGTTTTGCCAGTCATTAAATATTAACACAAATAAAATATTCTAGTTCCTATAACTAGTCTACATTTTATAAAATTTATGAACAAATTTATTATCAGTACTTTCAACAACAGAATATGTATTTTCTGTGTCCCTGTTGTTAAATATTTTGTGAGTCTTCTCAGGTACAGAGATGCATTAAATATTCCATGATATTTTCATATTAGTCTACAAAATGACTAAAGAAATTTATTTGCATCCAAGATCTGAATAAAATACCTTTCCACATACTTTGGCTAGTACTTGATTTACTCTCTACTGCTGCTAACTACTTCCTCAGAAAACAAGGTCATATTGGTTTTATTTTTAAGTGTCTGATAATTAATTTTGCTCTTATATAAAATCAACAGATTAATGTGGAGTATTGACATGGGCCTTAGTACTTATTTCATCTACTGGCATAAAGCTTGTTTAGTTTTCAAATTGAGAAATTTATCACCTAACACATTTAAATTTAGTGAAGATTCTCTAAGATGATAATTTGATTGCATTTGAATAATTAATGAATGGAATTATATAATCAAATAATGTATCAAAATTTTAGTTTACTACTAACACCTTGTTTATAACTTCTTCAAATTTTAGGTTAAAWACCCTTCAGCATTGCAAGCTAATAAGTGAATGTTTTATAGTACTTCAGACATGTCTTAGAATTTAGACAGTCTTTCAAAATATTGCAGAGTGAAATTTAATATCACCATTACTATCATTATTGTGATTACCATTTAAGATAGGAAGGATAAAAACAATAGTTAATTCATAGAATTCATAGGCATACACAAATAATTGATAAATTTCAGTGGATATGCATTTCGTTCATGAAAGTTCTTAAATGATACCACATTTATATGCAAATCTTTCACCAATTCTGTTTATCTGGAATATGCTATTTAATAACAAACACTTCATCTAATGTAAAATAAAATTTTGGAGTGAAAATTTAAAAAGTATGTTTGGGATAATAAAAATTAATTTAAGAAAATAAAGTACTCTATATTGGACAAGTAAAATATTAGGCACCTAGGGGCTACTCTTGTAAATATCGGAAGCCATGACATTAAAAATTGATAGTAATTTTTGTGCATTAATTATCTATGGAGAAAGAGCGAAGTTCTTTGTATTCGGAGGGTGCAGCCCAGTGAGATTTCTCTTTTCTATGCAGCCGGGCTAGTTATGGCTTAATTCAGTCTTGTTAAGCAGTCATATTGCTGCATTATCATGGGGATATCTTCGCTATTGTTTCATGGACACTCAAACTCAGTCAACTTCTTTGTCCCCTAACTCTTATAATCTTCAGTCCCCTGCCCCACCTCTCTAATGTCTTGGATGCAGAGATTGTATTGTGCACATAGTCACTGGGTCTAAGCACCTCAGGAGCATTTATTGTGGATGTTAGAGTCAAACAATGAAGTTAAGATCTTAAACTGTTTCCTACTACCTCATTGTTTCTTCAGCTATCTGTTTTGATTCTAAGGTTACCTGGCATTTTCTTTGGCACAAGTAAGTAACTTAAATAAGGATTGGTATTCAAAATCTTTTACAAAAACATTGTTAAGATTATGAGCAATGGTCAAATTTAGATGTACTATCTTTTCAAAGACAGTAAAACTATGTTTTGAACAAAAATTGACTTCTTCAAATTAACTTTCCTTTTTAAAGTATTGTCTATTATACTATTTGTGAATCATAGACAGCTGTGTCACTTACCTATATAAATTGTAGAGTTATTTTCAACTAACTGAAAGCAGGTCATTGAAAAGCCATATAGAAAAATGAATGCATTTTTACAGTATAAACACTAACACTGCATGCTAGGATGTTCCCAAACACGGTTGATGGTTATTATTCCTCTGAAACCATCCCATGCCTGTGGTGCTATTCTGCTTTGCTAAGTATGGATTAAAGGAAAGAATCCGGTGACATCACTTTTAGCAAAAGTTATTACCTTAAGAAGGAAATGGCTTGAGATAATAAAATGCTGACTTTTCCTCATGTGATGTTTTAAATTATTTTTAGTTATGAATAGACAGTGTAATTATTATTAATACATATAGACATGGGAAATGTTTAACACAATATAAGAAATCACAATGTTGTGCCATCATTGTGTATTAAGGACAAAAATCATTGAAACCTCACTGAAAAATAGGCTTAAAATTTAAGGTAATCATCTGCCAGGAGAACTATTTATATTTGGTAAAATTAGTTCATAARCCATTCATTTAGAATTTAAAAAGTATATTCATTAGAATTAACTTTAAGCATTCTTGTTAGTGTTTAGTTATTGTTGCCTCCTTTATAGTAGTAGAGTGAAGTGAGAAATACAAACATTAATGCAAAAACTTACAATCACACACGCATATATATAATTTAGTGATGACTATACAAAAATAAAAATATTAACAAATTATTTACATGAGGCAAAAATACTGTTGAATTTGCACTAAAATTTAGTACAACATATGTACTGGGTTAACAGCTGGTACCTACTTATTGCAGGTTGCCATGAGCACAAAGTAAGTCTGTGTAAATATTAATGTTCAAAATTAAAAAAAAAAACTTGCTTGTTTTTGAGTAACTTGTGAATGCTCAAACATTTTATTTGTTCTTGAATATTTTACACATGGGTATTTTTAGGTCACAAATAGGAAAGTAGTTAAAACATGCATTTTTAGGTTATACATACAGTCTTGAATGGATTGTATGATACATAATTATGTTCTTGTCCTATAATTATTTCATTGTGATCTGAATAAAGAAAACAGAGCAGTGTTATCTGAAGGCTTGTAGACATTACAGCACAGGGAWAGATGAATGGACGCTGGGCTGCTGCTGCAATTGCCTCTGCATTTTCATCACTTATTGGTGAGAACAATTTGCTACAAAGCAATAATAAAACGGAATGTAACCAAATGTCACTCTGGTCTGTTATACTGCAATAATGTCAGATAAGAATAATAGGTTTCATAAAATGCCAGGCAAATCCAGGAACAACCTGATTCTGTTCATGTTCAGATTCATGGTTCAATAAAATGTATTCATACACATTTGGTTCACACATGTTGATATATAATAAGCTACATCTTAGATTTTATTTAATTATATTGATTTTTCCCACAGTGGGTTATTGAAGGTCTTTATTAAATAAGGTTTGGTGAGCAAAACTTCCTCAATAGATTTGAAATCCCAAGTATAATAACAAGAAGAAAATCTATTTAATATTTCTTCATTATGGGGCATGCTGCCACAGGAGGAAAATGAACCAATGACATGTCCTGTTTATAGTCCCAAGGTAACAGGGTTTTGAAAGATACATTAATACCAAGAAAAATTAACTAATTGCATAACATATATTCCAAGGAAAGTGTCATTSTAATTATGATATCCTGAAATGTTTATTCACACTAATAGCCAAGCTGCCACTAACCATTGATCGTGTTTTGAGGCAAGAGAATAAAATTCCCAATGGCAAGACTGGCAAATTTTAACACTATTTTTATATTGTGTGTAAGACACTGGTATTTGAAAAAGGTATGCAAAACCTTCTGTAAGACCACTACTAAAGAGAAATAAAGATAAATATATTTCAGCTTCTAGAATTCCTTATAAAGTCGATGGAGATGAGTTATAGACACTAAATAAACCTCCCAAAGTACTACCCTGTTAATAAGAAGGAAACTTCTCAGAAAGAAAACTTTAACATAAGCTTGCAAATGCTGATAATGTCGTAAGAGGTGTCTTCATTTCTGARTTGGAATGCTTAGTCGGGACATTCRATGTATTTTGAAAGATAAGCCAATAATAAAAATTAAAATTTGAATTAAAATAGATATTGTTGGATCAAACTGCATTATTGTACTCTCCTAAGTTCTCTAGTGTGTGGTCTTTTATAGACTGCTATTCTAGTATTTAGCCTAAAACTACAATCCTATTTATTAAGTTAAAGAAACAATATTCAATTTTGCTGTATTATAATAAACTATAGAGTGTGAACCAATTAACTTCTACCTGAAGATATAAACTGATATCAGTAATCTCTCCAGTCATTAACCATCAAATACCAGCTCCATGTCAAGAATCCCTNGGGTTTTTTTCCAAAGGATAAAGAAATGAAGCATACAATAAGTTTCTGGGTGCCACGGGGAATTCTAAAAAGTTTGTGTTACCTCAGGGTTGTGAGGCACTCTTTGCCCCATCTTTAACAAGATCTCAGATYTTGTTAAAAAGTGGGGGTCATTTTCRTAGCGCTTTAATAGTGAAATCATTGAAACAAGGGAAAGGAATACACAAGTGACTGAYGCTTAGCAATAGATAACCAGTTACGGCATCTGCTTCTCAGCGATAGCCCGCCGCTTTTTTTTTTCCTCAGTGGGCTGTATCTTTATATTTATTCATACGCACAAATACCAGGAATGRCTTAAGAAAAGGAGATCAGAAAAATTTCAAGCTAACGTCAGAGGGGCTGGAGGGAGAGGTAAGGAAATGATGTCATCTTTTAATTATCTTTTAGTGGGGAAATGTGTCATTTGGAATTGAGGATACTAGAGAGCTGGCACATTTACCTTTTAATATTCTAATAAACACTTTTAGATAATGAAGAATATCAATCTGATTTTTTTTAAACAAAGGATTGGAGGCTACAGTCATGGCATGTACTGGAGAGGGACGAAGATCGAGCAGACCAAAAAGAAATGAGCTCCTTGGGTCAACCTTTCGATACTCATGAAGCAGGCATTTCTGACTCACTCTTCTCCGGTATCAAGAGGTCACAAAAGTGTATTTCACTGCAGCCAGCTGAGAAGTCCGATGAATCATGAGGGAAAGATAAAGTATAAATTACAACATTGGAGACGTAATTTTATCTCTCCTAAATGAGCCCATGAGAGGCCGAGAGTGATGSAGAAACAGTTGTCCCAGAAATCTTCCACTGTGGGTGAGACTCTGCTTAATTTCACCCAGAAAACCTTCTCTTTATGAAATTGATGTAAAGCATACATATGTGTGTACATGTGTACACACATGTACACAAATATCTTAATCTAGGACTTCCATCCAAATTTCTCTGAAAAAGGAACCAATCAGAACAAGAGAGAAGAGAAAATTAAAAGGCTGTATGAGAAGAGTTACCGTGATCCGTGCAAAGGTGTGTGATGATCCTCTGGACCAGAGGAGCTCCGTGATAATTCTGACTGAGCTCTCCACTGGTAGATCCCCCACTTACATCACTGTTAGACTCCCCAAAGGGATTTGACACAAACACAGACAAATCAACTAAGTAAACCACTGCACACTGAACACAAACCCGACAGAATCCCAGTGGCAGTGTCCCCATTTTTTGACCTAAAGTCTCAAAGTTGTAACGCCCTTGTTCAAAACAATGGAATGTGGAAAGGCCCCATGTATGGAGGCCAGACATACAATATTTCGAACTTCAAAATGTCAAATGGTACTCGTGTCTAAAGCAACACATCATGAATATTTCAGCAAGCACCAATGCTCGGACATGAAATACCCATCTCTGGTTGAGATCTAAGGAGTCTTCAGGGGTCAGTCATAGAGAAATGATTTTCTCTCATGGATATCTCTTAAGAATTTCTAGAAGTAAAACATTTAAAGAAGCGAAACTAATTCATTAAATAATATTTTTTCCTATACTCAGAAAGTAATTACCTAAAGAGCCTCAAAATCAAATTAAAGGCAGGACAGGGTGGTGCATGCCTTTAATCCCACCTCATACAGAGGCAGAGGCAGGAGGATCTATGAATTCAAAGGCAGTCTGGTCTATAGTGTGAGTCTCAGGAGAGCCAGTGCTACATAGTGAGACACTAAAATTTTTATGTTATTGTGTTTTTAAATATTTAGTTTCTATGCTACCATTTACTTCAGCATACATGCTTATATATTTATTTGACCATTAAAACAAACAAACAAACAAACAAACATAAATCATCAGAAATACAGCATCATCTCACTCACAGTGAAGTCTAGACTGGTGGATTCTAAGTTGTTTGACTTTGGATTAACCAGAAATGGCTTTCCATCACTGCAAGAGTCAACTATTTCAGTCCAAGTGAAAATAAATAAAGGTTTTACCTAATGATATTTATATTATTTATGTAAGAGGTAGGCATTACAGAAGAGAACATAGCACAAAAAATTAGAGGGTTTTCTTTCATTTAAAAAACTTTAAAATAATTATTATGCCAAAGAACTTAATTTTATCCCTACAAAATGGTTAAAATATGGCTTAATTAAAAATAACACTATTTGGCATTGATGCTCTCCTGTAAAGGTCTCATCCAAATATATCTAGGCAAATATCAAGCCATGTTTTTTCCTTTAGCAGAGTATTCTGGCACAGATAATCATTTTTCTCAGGGTATTTTTTAGTTCTGTTTAGCTCTACTCTCAGACACTCTCCATGTATTGAACATTTTTAATAAATGTTAAAGTTATCTTCTTTTACTTTTTGATAGTCTTTCTATGTGGCCCAAGCAGGTCTAAAATCTCTAAGATATTTAGACTGGACTCAAATATAGTACCCTCTTATCTCAACCTCTGGAATGCCAATCCCAGACTTCATTACCAAGCACCGTCCCTGGCCATTCAGAAAAGAACCAAGTCAAATATAGTTTTCATCTATATTTTTGCTTATATTGTTATTCATTTACTTCTAATTATTTCACATCTTACAATTTGTCTTTTAAGTATGAGCAGAAGACAATGTAGATCATATTCAGTTGAACAACTACCATTATTATTTCTAGTACCCTAATTGTAGTCTATTTACATATAACTATTAAGAGTTTATTGTTTGAGTGAAGAAGACCTTAGGATCAGCATGATAATACAAAATATTTAGCAACATTTGACAAAATACAGGCAATGCAAAAGTGCTACAGAACCAGAAACAGGCAGAGTGCTATTGTTCTAATGTAGACTGAAAACATGATGACTAATAATACCTTATTATGTTTATCCTTGGGGTATTTAGGGTTC
>BDUI01010516.1:54525-67720 GCA_002335545.1 Apodemus speciosus
CTGTCTGTCTGTCTGTCTGTCTGTCTGCCCACCCATCTACTCTATCTATCTATCTATCTATCTATCTATCTATCTATCTATCTGTCTGTCTGTCTGTCTGTCTGTCTGTCTGTCTGTCTGTCTGTCTGTCTGTCTGCCTGCCTGCCTGTCTGTCTGTCTGTCTGTCTGCCCACCCATCTACTCTATCTATCTATCTATCTATCTATCTATCTATCTATCTATCTATCTATCCATCCCCCTCTCTCTATCTCTATCTATCCACCTATTATCTATCATCTACTTACCTATCTATTGAGTATATATCTATCATCAAATATCACCATCTAATCATCTAATCTCTCTTTCTCTCTTTCTATTTAGCTCAATAAATCAGGGATTAATACCTCCAACAAACTATGTGGACCTTAAATATTTTAATATTTGGCACTATAAATTTGTTGTCTTGCTAATCTTTGCTTTAGAAGAAACATAAATATACAATATGAGACCTGGAGAGGTTAATTTTGTGTTTCACTAATTTTTATTGAAAAATCTCTATTTGGAAGCAATGAGAAGAAAATTTAATTTCTAAAATGATGATGTAGAAATGATCTCTGATAAATAATTGTTACAAAGGAAATTATAGTTTGATGGAGAATGTATAGATTAGTTCATTAAAGCAATTGTGAGTGGGAGACATTAATATTCTGAGTCATAGTTTCAAATAGCTATTTCAGGGTCATTTCTTGATTATCAACAAAAATATTATCACCTATTATCACTTTTGAGAATATAGGAAGATTTCAGTTATAATTCCTTTCATTTTTCCATAAAAATTGATAAAAAGCATATGTATTAATTCTATATAATGAAGCTGTCTTTGACTTGATAGACCATTATTCGTAGTCCTAGAATCCTTTTTAAGGAACAGACATGATTTTAACTATACCTGAAGTCAAGTGCATCTTTTAATTTCAAACATGATGTTCATTTCCATATGCTCATAATTGCAAATGTGGTGAAGAGCAGGCATTTTGCAAGATTTATTGGAGTGTTATTTCCTATAGGCATKCATTTGGTGAGGTTTTAATGTGACGGTTGCATCTCTAATTGGAATTATTCACATAAGCATCTGGGTCCTAGTTTACAGATGGAGTGGAGGGACAGGGAGATTGAGGTTCAGATGAAGGTACTTATAGGACAAGGCTCATGTCACGAAATTTCTGGCAAGGGTTTTTCATGCCATATGTGGCTGTCATAGTCCTTTCTAATTTTTAAAGTATATAATTTTCTAGGTCCTTACCCCTTTAGCATTACCTCTTTATGATATTTGTCTAAGAATAAAACAGGAAGACCTAAAGATAACACATAGATTTCATTTGTTGCATCAYGATGTTATGATAGTGTAAGTCTACTCTACCAAACTGGAATATTCTTTTCTCTTCAAATATAGGCTATAGGCTTAGTSAAGAAGGCCCTATGAATAAAGCAAGAATTAAAAAGAAAAAGATGTTCTTAGGTAGATTTCCTTGAAAATGATTCTGCCTTTTCATAATATAGGGCATATCCCACTATAGACATCTATTAACAATATTTAGAAACTATCAGTCTGGGTAGTTGCCTTCCCCCACACACCACAAGCCATTTTGTAGTTCAGGMTTACAATAGTTACTTTCTTGATATTGTGAAGAAAATATCTAAGCAAAAGTAGTTAAGAAAAGAAGAGTTATTTTAGGTCACAGTTTAGAGCAACTATACATACTGTTATTGAAGATGTGGTGTCAGGATCATTAAGTAGATGGTCACCAGCAGGAAGTGATGAATGCTGATACCGAGGTCAATTCTTCATTTGATGTAGCACAGAATATGGTCCTACCCACATTTAAGATGAATCTTCCTACCTCAGTTAACTCAATCTGGAACATTCCTTACAAACATCTCCAGAAGATGTTTTCCTTTCTAATGCTAGATCTTATCATGTTGACCATCAACATTAACCATTATTAAACTTGAGGCAAAATCAAGAGTAGCAATAATGATATCAAGTTTTTAAATTCCTGTGAGTTCAAGGTGAAGTCTCTCTCTCTCTCTCTCTCTCTCTCTCTCTCTCTCTCTCTCTCTCACACACACACACACACACACACACACACACACACACACACATGACCATAACTCATAACAAAGTAATTTAACTACCTAATGGAAGAAATTTGTGCTGGGTAGGAAGAGACAAGAACAACAAAGATGGAACCTCGGAAGTATAAATTTTTCTGAGGGGTCATCTAATTTGTAATCCCTTGAACTTGTATTTTTCTACTATTAGAGTGCACTGTAATYCAAAGGATAGTCAAATTTGTTACTGCAGGGAYTTTATTCAATTTCTTCCCRTTTAGGAAATAGCCATATACTTTGTTCAGTTTTATTTACCAAACAACATCAACATATACCAGCATAAAACACAGTCCATGTTGCTTGTGATTCTGAGTGTTAGCTAGGTGGTTCTACTCAAGGTAATATTGGCTGAGGTTATTCATATGATTTATTTAACTGAAAAAWTTAAATCTAAATCATTTGAAATGCCCTCACTGGTTGGTTATCCTCCTTGATTCTGGCTGTTGTCAGAAGGGTCAAGTTTTTTTCCCTATAGCCTCTTGCTGTCTACATGGTGCCTCCTTAATAAGTAGCTTATATGCTAATAATCTCCTATGAAAATAAAAGTTGATGATAATCATATCTATGAAGGTCTGGCCACATATTTGTTATAATGATATTTCTGCCATATTTTGTTAGTTCTCTCAGACCAAGGAATATGGATGCAGTGATTTGATAGACAGATCTACAGATAACCCGTAACTTTTGCATTATCCACTGCTGCCTTTTGACATAATTGACCATACTCCAATTAGTGGAAGTGTTCAGAAAATACCAATTTAGCATCATGGAAATAGGACTATATCCTTTTCTGTGARTTGATGAGAGATTAGGCATATATCAAAAATACTGAAGTAGAAAGATGGTTCTGTGAGGTATAAATAATGATCTTGGGGGAAAGATAAAAACTGACTGCAAAAATAGGAGTTTATAAAATGCATGTATGAATATATTTATTCAGGTTGTACCTTTCAGGTCTCAGAAGTTTTGCATAGCTAATGTTTATTGTTAATATCAAAGTAAGAAATATTTAATACAATATTCTCAAAAGGACGATTCTTTAAACTCTTCTTTCTTGAAACACTGTTGTAGTAAAACTGTAAAATGTACTTTGAAACCTAGTGAAACAAGTCATATAGAACAATACATATATGTATATGTGTATATATATACATCCATGCACACATAGTCACACACATATGACATGTCCTCAGATATTTCATAGAAATATAAAAAGTGGACTAAATGCTTTGGGGTCTTCTGAAAAATGCCTGTATATCTATATATTATTTCTAGGGTGCTGGTGTAAGTAACCATTTCTCAGAAGTTCAGACACATTGAATGGGAATAACAAATACATCCTAGACCTAATTAGAATATATAAAGCAATGTTTAATATTTTCATATTCTAAATACTATTGTTTGGGTTTTTTCCTGTTGATCTCAAGAACTCTATTGATATCTTTGTCTTGGTTTCCTTTCCTATTTGTGTGAAACTTAAGGGAGAAGGAGTTTATTTTAGCTTACAGTTCAAGAAGTACTGTATACACTTTATATAAGGCAGCAGGATTTTAAAGCTGGTGGTCAGGTGTCATGCTTTAATCANATAAAATGCATGTATGAATATATTTATTCAGGTTGTACCTTTCAGGTCTCAGAAGTTTTGCATAGCTAATGTTTATTGTTAATATCAAAGTAAGAAATATTTAATACAATATTCTCAAAAGGACGATTCTTTAAACTCTTCTTTCTTGAAACACTGTTGTAGTAAAACAGTGTAAAATGTACTTTGAAACCTAGTGAAACAAGTCATATGGAACAATACATATATGTATATGTGTATATATATACATCCATGCACACATAGTCACACACATATGACATGTCCTCAGATATTTCATAGAAATATAAAAAGTGGACTAAATGCTTTGGGGTCTTCTGAAAAATGCCTGTATATCTATATATTATTTCTAGGGTGCTGGTGTAAGTAACAATTTCTCAGAAGTTCAGACACATTGAATGGGAATAACAAATACATCCTAGACCTAATTAGAATATATAAAGCAATGTTTAATATTTTCATATTCTAAATACTATTGTTTGGGTTTTTTCCTGTTGATCTCAAGAACTCTATTGATATCTTTGTCTTGGTTTCCTTTCCTATTTGTGTGAAACTTAAGGGAGAAGGAGTTTATTTTAGCTTACAGTTCAAGAAGTACTGTATACACTTTATATAAGGCAGCAGGATTTTAAAGCTGGTGGTCAGGTGTCATGCTTTAATCARGAAGCAGAAAGGAAAAGATACAGCTTACTTTCTTTATCATACTCTGTACAGGATTCTCTGTCCACGAAATGGTCTTACCCATGGCTAGGAATGGTCTTTCCACATCAGCAAACCTAATCATATAATCACCCTCAGGCATGCCCAGAGGTCCATCTCATAAGTGACTCCAAATTCTGACAGAATGGATATTAATAATAACTATAATATTTACCAAACAAGAATAAGGAATGTGTAAATAAACATCGTACATGATGAAGATTGATGCATATTTATTTAATTTTATTAAAAAAAAATCTGCTACAAAATATCCCATCCACAGTTCCTCTGGAGCTAGCATCAGCAGACTATTGTACAAAATGGAATTGAAAGAAAGTGACTAGATGAAATTTTGGAGATTTCTATTGTGTCTTAGTACTGAATTCTAGTATTCCCTTCACCTCCATCCTTGCTACAACTTCCTTTCAAAGAGTATGGGAGAAAGGAGAGATCATGTTCGATAGGACCAGCAGCAGACGACAAGAAGACTTGGTGACATGCTTCAAAATGGTACACAAAATGCTGACAATTCTGTGGGATGCTACACTGAAAACACAACATTGGAATCATGTCACAATCGTCATTAATGGTCATTGCCTCTAGGATCATATTTCCATCAGGGCATTCAGGTTTCTCCTCTTTTTCTTTCTAYCCATCCACATACTCTCCCTCATAGATCCTGTCTATGTGCAACTAAGTGAATGCCACTCTTGCTGTAACTAGCACATAAGTTCCATTTTATTTGTCTCTGTCTTTCCTTTGGACAGGAACATTTCTAGGTTTAAAATTTTGAGATGGGTGGGTGGCCCAATCCCTCAATTGGGGGCCATGCCTATCAACTGGATATGGTCTCTATAGGTTCTATCTCTTCTTTGCTGGATATTTCAGTTAAAGTCATCCCTGTTGGGTCCTGGGAGCCTCTCACTTCCCTGGAATCTGTAATATTCTAGTGGCTACACCCCAGTTCTTCTTCCCCCACTGTTACGTTTGATATGAAGCTAAAATCTTTCTTTTAAAATTTAATATTTACGAATATTTAGAAGTAGAACAAAAGACAATGAAGAGGGAACATGCAAAACTGGCTGTGATAAATCTTAGAATTCATTGGTACAACACTATCATAAATTTGGTTTATTGATGCTTAAGGATATGAAAATTTTATAACCAAGAAAATTTCTGGCTTTGCATCAATTTATTACTTTTTAATAATAAATACAGTATCAAAATACTGTATTTATTATTTTTAAATAAATCCTATACCTAACTATTCATTAATAGCTTCTCTGYTTTTTATAATTTTAATATGAGCCATTCTCTTCATCCAGATACCAATAACAGCATGAACTATTCATAATGACTTTCTATCATTTGAACTATAAAATAAAGATTTTTTATTCTTTATGTTGTTTTCTTGTCCAATTAAGAGCCAGATATAATATATTATACAACTCAATGTCATCAGTAGAACTAACTAWGCATCTAAAGGGATAGTTTTGATTCCTGTACAGCAGTCAACTGAAAATTTTTGACAAAGGTAATGCTTAACCATCAAACCAGTGGATGAAAATCTATATTTCTCTGATAGGCCTGTACTCTCTTTATATGCCATTATTATTTGCTATTTCAATCTATGTTGAGAATCATACCCTTTGAATCACTAAATATATCAAAATATACTAATCAGAAACAGGCATTTACGCAGGTGTGTAATCCATACTCTGTTGGTAAAGTGTCATGTTTTCTGAGCATTCAGAGAAGAGGGCTCTGGAACCAGGATTGCACCCATGCAACATTTCAAATTCAAACAAGTTTGTGTTAAGTTTCCCCGAAGAACTCTTGTCTGAGAATAGAATGCCATCAACTCTGTGCCAAGGAGAGAACGGCAAAACATCCAAGAATGAAAAACTTTTGTTCTTAAGGACAACTAGAGTTAACACATTTCCAACAGAGTTGTTCTTCAAGCCATGGCATACAATGTGCCTGCAGTAGGAAAGAGAAACTAGAAGTGCAGCCACTGGGGTCTTCTCCAGGAGCTAAAAGCTCAGTCAGGAATGTCAGATGACTGACAACCTACTAAGTATGTTTCTGCTGTATCCTGTTAGTGCCTTCTTGATTTGATGCTACTATCACTATCTCTTATTTTCCCTTTACTTGGGCAGTTTACCATATGGGACACTCTGTTCTTTCTGGTATTGTCCTTTTTATCTAGCTGAATGYCAGGATCCCTGGGTGCTTTCTACTGAGTGTTTATCAGCCCCCTAATTTACAATGTTATCTTTATGTAATCATTTGGTTTTTGACTGGGAAACCTCTACTGAGGGGATGGATTACTCTAACAGGGATCCTCTTAGTCAATCAGATGTTCTTTCCAAGGTTCATATACATGGTTATAAGTGTCTAATCTAAAACTCTTCCATCTTTCATCACATGGTTTTATTATTTTAGTTGATTGTGTATAATTGACAAATTCATGGAACATCAAAAGCATGAGAATCTTAGATCCTTAACCCCACAGAACAAAGTAAAATTTTAAGGATAAGACATACAGTGAAAATATTTTACTCAACAGTTAAAAAAAAAGATTATGATRTGTCATTGCATGGATTAAAAGGAAATAATTTGCATTTTTATATCCTATTTTCTATGACAGCTATTTCCCATAGCAGTTGTGTGGGTTACAAATGGACATCAAAATTCAGGACTGGGTAAAGAAGTTTGCCAGTTACAATACTTTGAGTTTATTCCCCTCTATTCCAATAAAATAAGCACTTATCCTATGAACCTCTATGTGGTTTAAATAGTGAAATGGAAGTCATGAGTGTCCCCAATTCTTGACACAAAGTTGGTGCTCAGTAAACACTGGGTGATCTACTGCCATTAATTTTAATATTCTCTCTCTGTCTTTCTGTCTCTCTCCCTCATTTCTCTATCTCTCTCTGTCCCACCTCACTTTCAAATGAATATACCAAACAAGCTTCAAGTTAAATGAAGTAATGCAAGTAGAAAACTGACTTTCATTACATGCCTGAAATCATGATGTCATATTTAACAAGTGTGCAGTGGCTCAGCCTGCCCTACCAAATGTTATTAGATAAATGTCCTGGTAAATATTGCTAGAGAAATGTCTTAGAGAAATGCATTTCTGTCCCTTTTCATGGAACATTTGCAGAATTTGTCTTAAAAATTAACACTTGCTCCAACAGCCTTCCATAATGTTGTGTTAGAAGGGTATTGGTGATCATCCTATATGCACTGAATTCATATCTGTACAGGGAGAAAACCCAGGCTGAGGCACACTGTACAAAAGCTGTTAATATTATATAATTTAACATCTCCATTCAGTTTGCATTTCAGTTTTGCTTTTTAATATAGAAATTAAATTCAATATATTGAGGTTAAGTTTGTTGGTTTTCTACTAATTGGATTTGGTGTTTAAAGGATAGAAAATTTGTGCCTGTCCAGGATTTATTACTTATCTATATATTTCTCTTTGTTTAAATATAATTTTTTGTTGTTGTTGCTTATTTTTGAGGTAGTATTTTAATTATAACATTTCTCCATTCCCTTTCATATCTCTAAACCCTTCAATATAAATCTCTACATTTCCAGTCTATTATTATTATTATTATTAATTATTACATGCATATATATTTGTATATTCTAGTGCATGACTAAATATATTCTGTCCTTTTGAATTTATATTTAGCAATTCAATTTTATCTATGATAGATTGCAGTTTATACTCTGATTTGAGGAACTGTAACAATTTTATTATTGGTAATATAAAAATTTAGCTTATGGTGCTCATTTAGTAATGTATTTTCACTGACAACAGAAAAACTTGAATCCTATTCCTAGAACTAAGTAGTAATGTCAGGGAAGTTAGTACATGCTTGTGACCTGAGGTTTTTAGAGTTGGAGATAATCAGGTCACTAGAGGTTGTGGGCCAGCCAGAGTAGTCTAATTGGAGAACTCCTGGCCAATTAGAGACCTTGTATCAAAGGAGGCGATTAGTAGTGACATAGGAAGAACAACAATATAAACCAACCAGTATCCCCAGAGGTCCTAGGGACTAAACCACCAACCAAAGAATACACATGGAGGGACCCATGGCTCCAACTGCATATGTAGCAGAGGATGGCCTTGTTGGACATCAAAGGAAGGAGAGGTCTTGGTCCTGAGAAGGCTCAACCCAGCAGTATAATGTAATGACAGGACAGGGAAGTGGGAGTGGGTGGGTTGGTGAGTAGGGGGAGGGAAGATGGGATAGGGTGTTTTTGAGGGGAAACCAGGAAAGGGCATAACATTTGAAATGTAAATAAAGAAAATATCTAATAAATAAATAAATAAATAAATAAATAAATAAATAAATGTTAGTAGTGACAGGTAATTAGGATAACAGGATTGTCCTCTAAATGCATAGGACTGTATACAGGTATATAAGCATACACACACAAACACACACACATTCTTATACATAAAATCATTATGTAAGTCAGAAGAATGCTGAATTCCACTTTTGAAACCTAAATGAATACTCCAGGGCAAACCTCACCACCTTGATCTTAAACCTTACCCAAGAAACACTGCAATGAACTCCTTTTGAGATAATTGCAGCCATTCTGGATGTGAGCAACATGTTACCTTACAGTGATGATGGATGACTCTTTGAATAATTTCCCAGCAAATTACAYATAAAGAAAATCATTGCAATGGTAGTGTAGTTTCACAAGCAAAACCGAGAGCCAGGAATGTGCCTCAGGCTTCTAGACTAGTTTGAAGACAAATTTCAGGTTGGGTGAAGTCATCATTTTTCTTTTTAATATCTATACCTCTAATTTGTCCCAATGCGTTTTCTCTTTCATCTTGCTATCACACAGCCACTTTCCTCTTCATTGAGATATTAACCCAGGACTTTGAAATCTATGTTGTCCAGACATTTCCTGCCTCTCTTTCTCAGTCACATGGCACTGTCAAGGGGGACTTCATAACCTGGGAAGAAGTTGTGCCGAAATTTTCCTCAACTTTAGAAATGGCCATGGAATGCCACTGATAAAGTCCAATTGATGCTTTTTAATGTTGTGAAAATGTAATGCCCGGGAAGCTAATGAACCATCCCAAGTAAGAGTCATTCACATCAAATCTCTATAGTTAAGCTTTCAATTTAAGATATTGGAAGTGAAAATTAAAATATTATGGCAGTGGAAATAAAATGAGAGCATGACAATTACAAAACTAGGCATCAACGGAAGAAGTTTAAGAAGGAAAGAGAAGTCACATTTGTTTTGACCTTTTCACTTTGRTCAGTACAAAAACTTGCTTTAGTATTAACATTTATGGTTGCTTCCTGACTGCAAATCAAGGAATAACTTTACATACAATAAGTAAGTCATATGTTTGAAAAACTGAGGGGAATACTAAGTCTCTTATTTTAAAACAATGAAGGAGAAAACATCTATTTATTGTCTATGAAACTACTGTGGGTTTTATGTAATGTTACATATAAATTGGTCAACCAACTTGCTTTTGATTTTTCTTTTATAAAGACAAACTGTGTCCTTCATGTCAGGGGGTATTCTTTCTTTTTATCTGTAGACATGTGCATATGTCATAGCATTTTATTCGCTTTGAATCTTCAACAGTTATTTAAGAAAATCCATTTGATGATAGTGTAAGAATCGAGGGAGTCTTAATTTACAGGAGACCCCCTGAGTAGACCAAGCAGAGATAGGAATTGATGCAAAAAGCAAGAGGATTTTTATTTATCATCCAGGTTGCTGGGGCCACCCTGCACATGGAGACAGAATGATGCACACTCCGGGCTACTCAGGTCTTTTATACAGTTCCCAGGCAGCTGCCATTAGGCACAATGTGATTGGAAAAAGAGTGTTACCTTTAAACTAATTGGTTGTTAGGGGATGAGGTAGGTGGCCAACAGACTCTGGGCCTTTCCTACCCTCAGGGACCACCCTATGATCTGAGGAATTTAATTTAGCCTCTCCCTTCTGGGAGGGGGAACACTTGCCCTTCTGGGAGGGCCCAGTGTTCTATGACCTTTTCCAAGTTTCTGAGTTAACCTTTTCAGTAGCATATGCAAATATATTTGGGCACCATTTTCCATTCTAGTACTGGGCATGCTAGCCTCTGAAGTCCATGGAATCCTTGCCTTCCTATCATGACTATTTTCTGCCAGTGCTAACTTTCCCCAGTATCTGTTTTCCTAATGCTTTACATTGGTAAATATTTACAGTTAGCTTAGGTATCTAAAGGTTCTTATTTTTTTTTATTTAATATCATCTTCCTTTACATTGCCAATGGTAAAACCTTTCCTGATTTCCTCCCTCCCCAAAGACCACCAACCCCTTCTCCCACCCTCTGCCTCCACGTATATGTCCCTCTACCCAACGCACTCCCACCTCTCCCTTCTTCGATTTCCCTTTGTTGGGGCATCTATTGAGCCTTCACCTGACCAAGGACCACTCCTCCCACTGATGGTCAACAAGGCATTCCTCTGCCACATTAATGGCTGGAACCATGTGTACCCCCTTGGTTGATGGTTTAGTCTCTGGGAGTCCTGGGGCGTCTTGGTGGCCGAAATCATTGTTCTTCCCATGGGGCTGTGAACCCCTTCAACTCCTCCGAACCACCCTCCAGCTCCTCCATTGGATACCCCATGCTCAGTCCAATGGTTGGCTGCTAACACCTGCCTCTGTATTTGTAAGGCTCTGGCAGGACTCCTCTGGAGACAACCATGGYATGCTCCTTTTGGTATACATTTCTTGTTGTCCACAATAGTGTTGGGGTTTGGTGACTGCTTATAGGATGAATTCCCAGGTAGGGCAGTCTCTGGGTGGCCTTTAYGTCAGTCTCTGCTCCACACTTTGTCTCCCTTATTGCTCCTGTGAGTATTTTTCCCTTTCTCAGAGGAACCAAAGCACCCTCACGTAAGTCCTCCTTTTTCTTGACCTTCCTGTGCTGGGTGAATTGTAACTTGTTTATTTTGAGCTTTTGGGCTAACATGTCCTTATCTCACCCAACTAGTTACAATGGCTTATTTCTATCTACAATAGTATCATTGCTAGGCAGTACATTTTGGTTTCTACTCCATTGAACATATTGCTTCTTACTGTATTTTATATAGAATATAGAATCTCGTGTGGAAGAGACGAGTAATTTTAAGTTGTCATATTTTTGTTTTATGCGTATATATGGATGCCCATATGCATGTATTTATACCATGCATATGCAAGTCACAAACAGTGAACAGAAAAGGGTGCTGTATCCCCTGAAACTGGAGTTGTTGGAGGTTGTGAGCATTCTGAGTGCAAGAGAATAAATCATGTTCCATGTCAATGGAGCAAGTGCCTTTACCCACAAAGCCCTTATACCAGCTCTGAAAAGTGGGATTATAAAGACACATGGGAGAAAGAAAGAGACATTTGGGCAGTCATTTCACACATACACACATACACACACACACACACACACAGGTGTGCACACACACACATGTGCACATGCACACAAAACCACTCACACACCCTCATCTGATAACAACCTGTTATTCAGTGTTAGGTGGGAGATGGAAAACAGCTTTTCCAACTTCCGACATTGAACCTACAACTAAACTGTGAAATGAGGACCAATTACTGGAGAAAGTAATTAGGAAACATGATTTTACTCGTTTGGGAAAATAGCATTAAAGAACTCTAGTGATTTTCCAGTTTTTCCATTTCAGATTTGAAGCACTGTAAATTTCTCTAAAATTTGTCTTTTAACAGATCTGRGTGTGGACTTTTTCAGAGATATGACTTTCCCACATCTCCTGGCACCTTCCTAAGTATTTTGACAGAAAGATGTGAAGGATACTTATCAAAGGCCATCATAAGACAACTTTACAACTTTCTTTTGATAAGGGATGGGCAGAAGAATATTCTATACTCAACTTTAAAATATTTTATTTCCCTCTTATGTATGCCATTCGATGTCATGATGAGAGTTTATGTAAAATTAATGTGTTCTCTATACCAAGGCTAAATGACTTAATTTTGGATATATAGACATTTTCAATGATTAAATATTAGTATGTGGAAATTGATAGGCCTCCTAAGAACAAGAGAGCTCCCAACTCTCCCTTATGTTTTGTCTAAGGCAAGATTTAGAGGGTTTTAATAGACTTCAGAAGGGCTAGAAATCTCCATATGTACTGTCTAGCCAGCCCTGATTTATAGCTAAGTTTCCTGTGGAATTTTTATGTGATACTTTATTTTCCCTGAGGGGATTTGTTAAGTCTTGGTTAGGTAATGTTAATTTCTAAGCACAAACAAAGCAAAATTCATTTATTTTAATAATGAGAATTGAAGTTTTGATGGTCAACATATTCTTTTGTAAATAAACTTTTTCTGCCAGATTTCTAAGGAATTGAGGTGGACAAAGTAAACATGATTCTTTATCTTATGACTTATTCATAATGCATTTGAAGTGGGACAAGATTCAAGCATCTTTTGGAATTGCACCACTTCTTAGTCTGTGGCTTGTAGAAAAAAAACTGTTGGGAGATATATTAATTTCTTCCTTTCTTGACCTTTACTTCTTTTTTCTCTAAATGAGTTATTATACTTATGCGTCCATTAAAAAATTTGAATTTCCTAGCCACAGAAAATCTAATAATGTATGTGTAGTGGACACAAAATGCTCTGGTTACATCTATTCCCATCTTTTATATCTCTCACAAAGATGGCTGATTT
>BDUI01010524.1:13124-23719 GCA_002335545.1 Apodemus speciosus
CGGAGAGATGGCTCAGGGGTTAAGAGCACTGACTGCTCTTCTGAAGGTCCTGAGTTCAAATCCCAGCAACCACATGGTGGCTCACAACCATCCATAACAAGATCTGCCGCCCTCTTCTGCTGTGTCTAATGACAGCTACAGTGTACTTAGATACATAAAATAAATAAATCCTAAAAAAAAAAAAAAAAAAGAGTCTGGCTATCCAGAGCCATGTCAACACAGCTGTCACTCCGAAACCCAGAACTCAGGGGCAGGAACAGAGGCTGTGCAGCCCTGTGGGTCATAAAGACCAGACTGCGCCCAGAGCCCATGTGGTGGGAGGTCGTCCAGGGCCTAGCACGCACAGAAGCAAGGGCCTTTCCCTCCACCAACTTTAGGGGAGCTGTGTTCCCCCAAGTCTGAATCATCAGCCCACACCCAAGACCAGCAAAGTTCTTCCAGGCCTCCACATCACACCAAGGATGGGAGTCGGGAACCTGCTGTCCTGGCCACTTGTCACCGGTTCTGAGTCCAGATCTCACCATTTCTCACCTAAATGACTTTAAAAAAAAAAAAAAAAAAAAAAAGGCTTAACTTGGCAGTTCTCAATCTGCAAAACTCGAACCCCTTCGGGGTCAAATGACCCTTTCAGCACAAGTTGCCTAAGGCCATAGTGGAAAACACAGATGTTTACATTATGATTCATAACAGTAGCAGAATTACAGATATGGAAGCAGCAGTGAAAATAATTTTATGGTTGGGGTCACCACAACAGGAGGAGCTATATTATGGTCACAGCATTAGGAAGGGTGAGAGCCACTGGCCTAGTGGGTAAAAGTGTTCTGACGTGAGGCCAGTTGACCTGACCCTGACCCCAGAATCCAGGTAGCCCACGGGAGAGTGAGAGCACCAACGTCCAAAACGGTGTCCTGTGTTCCCTCCCTCTCCCCCGCCCTCTCTCTCTCCCTCTCTCTGCCTGTCGGTCTCTCTCACACATACACATTCAGTGAATGGATAAATAGTTTTAAAGTTTTACTGATTTTTTTTGGTCTCTCCAAATCCATCTGCCACCAGAGCCCCAACTGATTTTTCTTCTTTCTCCCTTCTTTCCTTCCTTCCTTCCTCACTCTCTTTCTGTCTGTCTGCCTGTCTTTCTTTCCCCTTTCCACACAAGACAGAGTTTTGTTTGTTTGTTTTTTGTTTTTGTTTTGTTTTGTTTTTTTGTAGCCCTGGCTGTCCTGAAACTCACTCTGTAGGCCAGGCTGACCTCGAATTCAGAGACCTGCCTACCTCTGCTGATCAAGGACTGGGATTAAAGGTGTGGGCACCACCACCCAGCTCCAAACTGATTTTTCTAAAATTGCAATTTTGACATTTTACTCCCTTAGCATACTTCAAGAGCTCCCTGACACTTGGAAATTTAGAAAAAAGTGTCTCGGCAAGGCCATTCAAGATACAGTCTTTGATTAGCTTTCCCCATTGTCCCAGTATATCACCCAATATCTAGATGTGTCACGTCATCACACACCTGCATACCTGTAACTTGTCTGTCTTACAGTGACCTTGTCCATACACCCCTCCCTGGTCCAAATCAGGGGTCACTTTGCCAGAGGCAGACACACCTTTTGGAAACTCAAAGCTACTGTTTAGCTTATGTGTCATTCAAACAAGTACCTGTGGGGTAACTGTCATCATCCGTGCTTTCTGACCAGCCGCATCCTAATACAGGATGCCTCTATCCCTAGCATGCTGTTCAGGCCCCAGCCTTGTAAACCATTGCAAACAAGGTTAGGAGGGCTCATTCACATAAATGTCAGCCACAACTGATTGGTAGAATCATGGAACTTTGGAACTGGCAGGACACAAATGCTATGGAATGTTTTCATGTTATTGCTTAACACAACTAAAACCCACAAACAAACCAAAAAAATGCTGAGCCTAGACTGTCACTTGCCTCCAGCCTCAGGTGACCACACCCAACTTTCCACTGCTGCTCGAGACCATTTGGACTCTGTGTCGCCAGGCACCACACCCACTAAGGCTGCTAAGGTCATTTCACTTGAAATAAGTCTCAGTAACCACCAACCCTCCCCGCCCCCCAAGACGCGCACACAGTTGTAACTTCTGCGTGCTTTCCTCTTGCTTGTTCTCCACCTCCATCCTCATCCCGGCTCACGGAATCGCTCACTTAGGGATCCCCCTACTACGAGTCTTTCTGTGGCCAAGACTGGGACTGCTGCCCCCCAGAAGCTCTTCTAATCGAGGAGCAGACACGGGGAACTCAGAACAACCAGACGGCTCAGGAGGGGCCGCCTCCCCGCTCTCCAACGGTCCTATCCTCCTGACCTTACCGCCCTGGCCTGTTGCCCTCCCAGCCAACCTCAGGTCCCTCCCCACTAAGCTGAGCAGGGTGTTGGTGATGCAGAAAATTGGGGCCCAGAGCTGAGTGCACGCGGGACCCGGGGCACCTCAAGGCCCGGGACCCATCCTTCCTCTACAGCCCGGGACAGAGGAGCAGCACGAGAACAGCGGCCGGGCGCTGGTCCGTCCCTGCACCGCCCCTCCCCGCCAGAATTGCACAGGGACTGGGAGGGAGGGGGCCTGAGAAATAAATACCTTTGACTTTGTGGCTAAGGTTAACGGGAACTGCTACCCAAGGGGTGACTTGGGCACCGGGCTCCGGGCCATGGCCAGTCCCGGGGCAGGCAGGCGCGCGTGATTGGCTGAGCGCCCTGCACCGCCCCGCTGCGGATTGGCTGCACCGCTCAGATGACACTCCCGGCCCTATTGGAGCAGTCCGTGGGGCGGACCCTTTGTTCTCCGGAGCCAATAGCCAGGGTCTGACCTCGAGCGGCCGCGCGGCCCTAAGCAATGAATCAGTGAGCTGAACACAACTGGGGCGGGAGAGGTGGTCCCCGACGCTCTGTGCCCCTCGACAGCGCGTCGTTGCTGTGCCGGTCCACCGGGTGCCTCCGATCTGCCCACCTTGGARCGCTCTGACTCCCGCACAAGCGTGTATTGACATCTGAACTCGTGGCATAGGTGCGGGGTATGGTGTCCTTGCTTGGAAGCCATCACGGGCCAAACTGAATACACCACTTTTAGGAGCCCTCTGGAGAGTACGTATATTGTGGCTCTTTTCCTTTACTCCCTGAAAGCTGTGTTTAGGTGGCATTGCTCACACTTGCCTGTTGTGCCTCGTGAGTTAGTGTACAGTGAGCCATCGCCAGCCAGCACATCAGCAGACCACACTGAGTCATGATAAGTGATGTTTGGAGCTGTTTGCGAGTGGCTTTGGAAATCACTGCATTCAGAGGAGCTTTTTCTAGCTGAGAAAACAGGTCTGAAGAGGTTACCCAACCGCATCTAATTTCACTGTGCASGAGGGTTCAGTTGAGTGAAATATCGTCTAGCTGCTAATCATGTCCAAACTACCAACGAGGAGGATTGGTTCCCAAACACCTCCAGGAAAGTGTTTTCATTCCCACCGTTTCCTATACATGTGACAGGAGTTCCTCCCACCTCTGCCTTGAGTTTGATCACAGCTGGGTAATCCCAGTGGGGTCAACTGGAGAGAAAATGCATTTTCTCTCCAGAGCTACTTTGGAGGTGCATTTAGGACCAAGGTGGATGTCCCTCGACCCTTACCAGGGCACCCATCTATAACTGATCGAGCCTCACCAAGGTTCTGCCGATTTCCCCTCAATTCATGTGCAGTAATCACAAGAGAGACCTTTCTGTTCCTGGACTTTGGTGTGTTCGCCTGTGAAATAGATGAATAGGTGTTTCCACGGTCATATGTCCCTTTCTGGATTTTCATTCCTACCTCCCAGAGCAGCATTCTAGCTCCTCCACCAGCTAGTGTGGCCCAGGAACGGCACTTCCAGTCTAGAGTGACTCTCTCCAGACCGGCATTCAGGATCAAGGCCATTTCAGGAGTGGAAGGAATGAAGCACAATAAGTGAAGGCTGGCCTACCTTACACATGAGATAGTGTGTTCAAGGCCGGCTTGGAGCTGCATTAGACCTTGTCTCAAAAAAAGAAAAAGAAAAAAAACAAACTATGTGTTRCTGTACATACATATGTACATACACAGAGCGTCTACACTATGAAACGTGTGTATACGGGGTGCATGTGAAGGTCAGGCGATCACACTGTGCATCTTCAGGAACCTTCCATCTTGTTTGAGACAAGGTCTCTAGTTGGCTGGAACCTCATCAAGTAGGCTAGGCTAACTGAATGACCAGCAAGACACTGGGCTCTCGGTACCTGTGGGATTACAATTGTGACCCACCATACTGGGACGCCACACTCCAGTCTTCGTGCTTGCAAGTCATATATGTTCTACAAACTGAGCATCTCCCCAAACCCAGTATTATGTAACCAAAAGCAGCACACTCATATTTTTTTACACAGTGGTGGTCAAGGCTGAGAGGGTGAGCTGGAGAGACAGCTCAGTGAAGAGCACATGATGATCTTGCAGAGGACCTGGGTTGGGTTCCTAGAATTCATGTGGTAGCTCACAACCATATATAACTCCAGTTCCAGGGAGTCCAATACCCTCTCCTAGTCTGTGGCCTCTATAGGTAACCGGTACACACATGTACACAAACATACATGAAGGTGAACACRACACACACACACACACATCTTTAAGACAAAAGGGGGCAGGAGCAGACAGACCTGAGCCTCAGCCTCTAGTAACTAGCACTCCAGGACCATGTGCAGCTGTTTACAGGAATCTGAAGGGAGAGCAAGCTCACCCAGAGCAGCCCATCGGGTGGGATCAGACAGAACTTGGCAAAGTCCATTCACAAAACAAAGTTATTCTTATGCACTACTCTGGAGATTGGTGCAGAGATGACAGGTGGGAGGGCCTGCTGGTGCCCGACAAGAATAGCAGCCAGCTGTGTGTGAGGCTATCCATGACAGATCTGCATACTGCAGACCAACTAGGGAGGCAGGGAGGCCTGCCAGACAAAAAAAAAAAAAAAAAAAAAAAAAAAAAAAAAAAAAAAAAAAAAAAAAAAAAACACCAGTACCTGAGCTTAGGGGACCTGCTGACTGCGCTGACCCCAGAAAAGGCTGAGCTCATGTCTGTGTGGATCTGTAATCAGTGTTGGGGGGATGTGTGAGCTGAAAGCTATCTTTGCTGCTTGGGACACCTCTTTTCCCTTTCGCACAATACCCTGACGAGGCTACAGATGTAATCAGAGCATGTAAGGTCCACCACCCTTCAAACGAGGCTCTCAGGATGTGACACGGAGGCTGAAGTGGTGAGAAAAGCAATGATAGTCCTGGGTCTAATATTACAAGACCTTGGCCCCAAAGTCCTTGTTCTCTGGTACTTTTGCCCACCACACAGAATTTGCTCGAGTCTGGGTGTACCTACCTCTGCCTCCAGCGAGGACTGGGAGGGAGTTTAGAGGAACTGACTCAGCTGCTTTCCAAGCCCCACGCCTGATGCTGTTTTGGGAAGCAGAGCGATGCTTCCGTCCCATCACCACAGCTCTCACAGAAAAGACTGCCACCAGCACTAGCTCTAAAACCAAAGCTTTATTCTCTAGTTTGTAAAGGAGGGTAAACGGTTCATTTTCCATCCAAGGAACAAAACAAGAGCCAGTAGGCAGAAGTCATAGGAGAGCTGAATCCAATGTTCACAAGCAAGAATGTCTAACAATTAGACTCGCCTACAATAGAAGTGACGCCTTCTGGAGGGAACAGTGCCCAGCACCCAGGCGCACAGTGGAGGCTGGCATCCACACCCTGCAAACCTTAAGAAGGAAATCTCCCCAGGACCATCCTGCAGCCAAACCCTAGCTAGCCTTTCACATAATCCCCGAAGCTCTGAGAAGAGTTGGGGGTGTCAGGGGTTCAAACAAAACCACCAGGAAGGCCTACACTTGGGGGAGGGCAGGCAGATAAAGCCAGGCTGGTGGTGAAGAACTAAATAAATGTCCCGGGAGGGTAATATGCAAGAAATAGATGGAATTTCCAGCCACGGGTGGATCTCTACACATCTGGGTACCTAAGCAGGAGGCATTGCAGAAGGGTTCTGGTAAAAAAAAAAAAAAGAAAAGAAAAGATAGAAAGAAAAGAAAAAAGAAAAGAAACAGCTCAGCCTCGCCTCTGCTGCTGCTCTAACAAACCAGCAGGTTCACCACGGTGCAGCCAGCCAGCCCGTGTTTCCTGCCCCAGGATTCATTTAATAATGACTATACCACACCTACTTCCAAAAGAAAAAAAAATGACCCGAAGTAACTCATAGTAAAGTCTGGGGACATTAAGGCGTTAACACCAGAGGATAGGATGGCTCCCTTCCCACCGGTGGCTAGTTGAGGACTTAAAGGGTAGATGGGGCTGCTATTGCTATTTTTCCAGGGTACAGGGCAGTGTGAGTTGAGCCTTAGAAAAACCAGCTGGGGGCCAACAAGCTCAAAGTCGGGTCCCCAAATTCTAAAATGGGTTCCCTGGATACTTGGGGAAAGTCCATTCCTAAACAGAGCCCAGATTACTGTCTCCTCTATCYCCCTGGGATCTTCACCTGATCCTCTAGCAGCGTCAGTGWAGGCACCCCACCCGGGCCACTGACACCCTGTTGCCAAGGACATCCAGGCCTGTCTCCCTAGGCCTGCTGCCCCTCTCAGGCATCGTGCTTCTTCTGGTGAATCAGGAGTCGGTCCTCATCATCAAAGGTCTGGCCGCAGATGGCACAGCAAAAGGCGCCATCCCGGATGTGGCTCTTCCGGTGTGTGATAAGGTTGGACTTCTGGCTGAAGCTGCGATCACAGTCGGGGCAGGCGTAGGGCCGCTCACCTGTGTGGATGCGCCGGTGGGACACCAGGTTGGACTTCTGACTGAAAGCTTTGCCACAGTCGGGACACACATAGGGCTTCTCGCCTGTGTGGATGCGTCGGTGCGCGGCCAGGTAGGGCTTGTGGCGGAAAGCCTTGCCGCAGTCTGGGCACACGAAGGGCCTCTCCGGTGCATGGTCCCGCCGGTGGGCTGCCAGGTGGCTGCCCTGTGAGAAACGGCGACCACACTCCTCGCAGGCGAAGGGCCGTTCGCCAGAGTGCACGCGGGAGTGCGCCACCAGGTGCGTCTTCTTGCCAAAGTTCTTGCCACACTCTGTGCAGGCGAAGGGCCTCTCCCCTGTGTGCTGCCGCTGGTGCAGCTGCAGGAAGCGCTCCAGCCGGAAGCTGCGGCCGCAGTCGGTGCAGCTATGCAGGGGCGCAGGGGCCTCAGCCGGGGTCCGCGGGGAGACCAGGGGCACCCCAAGTGCAGGTTGTGCCGTAGGTTCTGCTACAATCTGGTGACTCCCGGTGTGCGGGGCAGCCTGCGCTGAGACCTCCGAGCGCTTGTGGATTTTGCTGTGCGACAACAGGTTGGGTTTGTGGCGGAAGCGGCGGCCACACTCGGTGCATGGGTAGGGCTTCTCGCCGGTATGTATGCGCCGGTGCGAGGTCAGGTAGGGCTTGTTGGTGAAACGCTTCCCGCACTCTGGGCACTGGTGTGGTCGCTCGCCAGTGTGCACGCGGCGGTGGGCGATCAGGTTGGGCTTGTGGCGGAAGCGCTTGCCGCAGCAGGCACACTGGAAAGGGCGGTCCACGGCGTCTCCACCAGGCCTGGGAGCAGTCACGGCAGGACGTCCTCGCGGGCGAGGACCCAGGGTTTGGGCTGCTGCCTCCTCCAAGGCCTCAGCCACATGCACCCGCTTGTGAACAACCAGCTGGTCCCACTGGGCAAAGCTCCGGCCACAGTTGCCGCATATGAAGGGCCGGGCCTCAAGGACAGGGGGCTGGCACCTCCGCAGGTGAGCTCGAAACAGTTTTTGTCGCCAGAAGCGTCTGTCACATCCAGGACAAGTGATGGGCCGCTTTAAGGCTGAATGAGCCCGCTGGTGCAGAACCAGGGCTACCCAGCCCCGGAAGCTATGCCCACATAGGTGGCAGGTGAAACCCAGGTCAGGGACTGCAGAAGCATGGACCTGAAGATGCAGCGCCAAGAAGGGGGCGTGACGAAAGCGCTGGTTGCACTCCTGGCAGGACAGAGGCAGCCGGGCCTGGCACCGGCGCGCGTGAAGCCACAGGGCCAGCCAGCCTGGGAAGCGCTTCCGACAGTGGGCACAACGATGGACCTTGCCTGGGGTTTGGCCTCCTGGCTGAGCTACTGATTTGGCCTGGTACCTCAACCCTCTGTTGGGCTGGGAGGACTCCTGGGAGGGCCCAGAAAAGAGCCAGGGCTGGGCTGGGCCCATGGCCGTGGGGCCCCTGTAGCGCCGTTCCAGCATCGGTTCTTCCTCTGCTGAGGGCGGAAAAGCACAATCACCACAGGAACTAACCCCAGTTTCTCCCTTCCAACCCCACAGGAGAAGAAGGCGTCCCTCTAGAAACTGCCATCACTGCTCTATCTTATGTGATATCTTTGTATCTTTATTGCCCTGGAAACTTCCAGAAGGAAGGATTCTCCCATAGTATCTACCTTGCGTCAGGACTTACAGAAAATATTTTTGAATCTTCCTTCCGTCCCCTCCCTATTGCAACCCCCTGCTGCCTTTCCCTGTGGGAGGCACTCCCTTCTACCACACCACAGCTCCCCACTTGACACAAAGTTTGAGGCATAAAATGGTGCTAGGATGTGCCTAGGGCCACTGTAAACTATTAGCAAATCAAAGCGGGAGGGGGGGCAGAATCTTGCAGAACGCCCAGGCCAGCGTGTGCTCCTCATTAACACCTAGATGTGCAGATATCGCCTCAAAAACCACCCACTAAAACCTTGAAGAAGGTACTTTCTTTCAGCCTCCCCAGCTCAGCTCTAAGCCTGGAGGGCTAGTGAAAACAGCCTTTCTTCAGACCCCGGGGGTGGGCAAGGGCCTCAACTAGCACAGACTAATGCCAGGCCACCACCTGTCCAGACTACCCACATTCCGCCCGCCAGCCCTTCTCCACCCACGCCCAAGCACTTGCAATTGGGACATTGAGGGGGAGGGGAAAGGAAAGCACTTCTCAATCCAAGGAACACCCACAGTCTGCTGCCCCTCCCCTGGGGTGAGGGAGAGCCCTGGCTCAGCACCTCTTAGGGGTGTAGGGATTGCTGGGGTAACGAGAGGGGTGGGAAGAAGAGATTGTAATCTCTGTCCCTTGCCTGGTCCTGCCCAAGCCGGGCCAAGGACTGCCCCATCTTCAGCTATACCCCACAGGGGAGCCCAGATTCCTGAGAGCCTCCTACACAGAGTAAGCTCGGGGGTGGCAGTAAGACTTCCCAGGGGCCTTTCATGTCTGCTCGTGGCCACTGTCCAGGCAACCTCCTGAATGCCTTTACAACCTGCGCTCTTTTGGGGGACTACAGACAGGACTCACAACCCCATCAAACCAGCGCCCCACTCCCTCCTGAACCCAGGGAAGACTCCATGATATGAGAATGGATTCCTTCCCCAGTACGTCCCTGCCCTGCAAGTACAGGATATGAACGCTGGAGTTAAGGGTCGGTTTGAGGGCACAAGAGAGGCCAAACTCTACCCTGAAGACTGCAGAGTTGGGGGTGAGGCGTTTTCCAACTCCTTCTGGGGATGTTCCTGGGGATACTTCTGCTGCAGCGCCTGCTTCGGCCCACACTTCGGTAGCCCTCGGATGTCAGAGAAAACTGTAGCAATAAAGGTATCCCTATCCCCATGGCAGAGCTCGGACCTCTAACAGCTGAGAGGTCAGCCTTACCTGGGGAAGGGAGGGAAAAAAACGAGTGTGAGGCTCTGCGCTCCGCCAGGGCAGGTTTGTGTCATCGCCCAGTCCCTCCCAGATTCAAGGCTGCAGGGTTCAGCCTTAAACTCCATGCCCAGCCTGGCCGAATGACCTAGCGGACACCGAACTAAATAAAATGAAATGACCCTTCACTAAGGAAGCACAGTGCTGACTTTGGGGGCCACCTCCTAGCCTGGTAGGGGCCACAGAAGAGTCCTTCATCTGTAGCAAGGCTCTTTCTCAGTGGCCAAAGGGCTGCCTAGGCAGTAACTCTGGAATCCCTTTTGGCTCCCCTTCCCCCACTCTCCTCGCAACATAAATTCCAGGCCTGTTTCCCGAGGGTCTACACAGAGAACGCCAGAGTGCCCAGGACTCGCCAGAATCCCCTTGGGTATCTAGGGCAGCCCCGGGTGGCGGCAGTCCCGGGTGGCAGCAGCCCCGGGTGGCAGCAGGCCCACACACTCCCCCTTTGTATCGGTGCGTGTCCTCCGTCCACATTCGCTGGCTTGCTGGACCAGTTCGGACCAGCCAGCGGGCCATCTCGGGTCGCACGCACCGCGCAGCCCGTGGAGCCTGTGCGCAGGTGCGCTCGCCCCGCGCCGCAACACTCCCCCCTCCCCGTCGCGCGCGCGCCGAGCCCCACAGCCTCACACACTCACGGTCGCGCGCCCCACAGGTGGAGCTGCCCCCGCACGCCCTCGGTGGCCCCTGCGCCCCTACTCGACCCATACCTCTCCCGCGTGCCCTGAAGGGACGCGGGGCCCATCCATAGAGCACCACGCCGGCCTCTGCGGCCGGTTCCCCGCCCCGCAGCAGCGACAGCGGCAGGTTCGAGTTCACAACTGCCAGGCCCGTCCCCAACCTCCCCCCCCCCCCCCC
>BDUI01010524.1:25314-41765 GCA_002335545.1 Apodemus speciosus
GTGTGCCACCACCGCCCGGCTTCTTTCATATATTTTAATGGCTGTGTAAATACGCAAATAGATTACACATTTTTCCTATATCCTTATAGATTAATGTCTCATTGCCTGTGCCCAGAATCAAACTTTTGGAGGTAGAAACAGATGGTCAGAGACAAGGTATACATCTTTAAATGATCATCCAAGACTTATTAGTTTTCCCTGAGAAATGACCATCTTTTCATTTCCTTGACAACATGGGCTATTCTCCAAAATTTAATTAAAATGACTATTTGCCTCAGTTTTTGTTTCTTGAATTGCTGGTTTCCTGAATTGTTTCTTTTGTGTGATTTTTTTTACCAGTTTATTATATGACTTTTGAGAATTTATCTTTGCCTGATTTTCTATTTGCTCACTTTTAAGGCTAGATTTCATATATAAAGGTGTTCATTTGTCATGTATGTGGAAAATATTTTACCAAAAGGATTGTTTTTGGGGGAGGATGTGGGAAGCAATGTCTCACTATGTGCACCCCACGGGCCTCATACCGGAACCGGGGTGCCTGTCTCCAAAGCACTGGTATTACAGGCATGCCCACCTCACTCAGCAACGTTAACTTTTGAAGTGATAAAATTTTGGTTTTATATGCTAAAACCTTCCCATCCTGTTCTTTGTAGTGTGCGCCTTTCCGTTTGTGTTTGGACTCTCTGTGCTGATGGTTTCCCTGCAGAAGGTGGGTTTTAACACGCCACACTTTCATTGTTCCCTACAGTGATTCTGTCTTGTTTTGATTTTCAAATTTCTCGTCTAGAATTGCTCCTCCGTTTTTCCACATGAACTTTAGAGTGTGTCAATATTGTGAAACCCGTCCGCRTTGGAGAGAGTGGCGGTGTGCGTGTCTGCACTCTTTGGGTCATACTTCGCCTCGTACTGTGGAATTCTTGATATGGGGGCCACACGCAGACCATTCACRCTTCCCATAAAGTACAGCTGAGATTATAGAGCTCCCCTCRCCGCAGATGCGGAAAGGGCATTGGCCGAGCATGTGTCCAGCACAACAGTTGCAGAACATGCAGTAAGACCCGTCGGTTTCACCTGCATGTTACATAGGGGTGCTTAAACCCTCATTTTCCCATCCGTGTGGTGATAAACTCTTCTCACACAGCTCATTTCATCCCCACAACGGCCCTGTGAAACGGACTCTCTGCTCCTCACTTTGCAAATGGCATTCTGAGCCTGGGAGATGTTCAGAGGCTTACCGGGGGCCACACAGCTGCATGGTGGGTGATGGGAACAGGGCGGAGTACACTACCCAGCATCACCCTCAACCACTGCCATTTTATTTGTGGGGAGAGCACTACAGTGCGGGGCCCAGCAGAGTCAGTGTGAAATGTAAACTGCACGTGGTTAATGCGTGTGCAGATGGATGCCTCTGGATCACCATAGTTGTTCACTGCATTCATGCAAGAGTCCCTCAAGCAGAATCCACGCACAGAGACACCTTCATCCATCTGTGATCAGCCCTTTTCCTTTCTTAAACAAGGCCCTAAACCAGTGTTCTCAATCTGTAGATCTCAAACCCCTTTGGAGTCATATATCCAATATTTACATTGTGATTCATGACAGCAGTAAAATTACAGTTATGAAATAGCTACGAAAATGATTTTATGGTTGGAGGTCACCACAACGTAAGGAACTGTGTTAAAGGGTCACAGCATTAGGAAGGTTGAGAATCACTGCCCTAACACATTCCTTCTCTCCCCACTCATAAAGGAAATACTCTGCTCCCCCAATCACCTCCACTCACTAGATGCTCCCTGTCCTTACTTCTGACCTAAATTAAAGAACTAGAACGCTAGCCTTGACTCTGCAGGGGAATGGATGGCAGGGACTCGGGCAAGGGTCCCGGAGCCTTCGTGCTGGAGTCGGGGGCTTCAGCCTGTACAGTGTCAGAGAGGAAGACATAGTCCAGCAGCCAGACAAATGGTCAGCAACCTGGCCTAATGTAGAATGTTCCAGCTTTTGACATGCTTACTAGAACGGCACAGGGCCAGACCGGGCTGATGGCCCACTGCGGGGGCCCTGGGAGATCCATTGTCTCTTCTGGAAGAGCCTCGCCTTTATTTTGAGTTACATGGCTGTAGGCATAATTTTTTTCAWCCATCTTTAATAAGGGTTCAACCTCCCCTCTAGCCCACCACCCACCAGAGGTAGTGGGAAAGAAAGGTATTAGGACACAGGAGAAGTAAACCTGTTCAGAAATAGTTCTTTGGGGGCGAGTCCAAGCTCTGTTGTCAGCATATCAGCAGTCCAGTCCTCTAGCAAAACATCAAACACAAGCCAGAAGCTGCAGACTGGTCCACTCAGCAGACAGTGCACAGGACAGCAAGGCCAGTTCAGTCCAGAAGGAGCCCCAAGGCTCGCCGACCAGCCAGGGTCCGTGAAGTAGCAAGAAGCAGCAAGAAGCTGCAAGAAGCCACAGGAACCTCACGTGAAGTTCTTTGGCAAGTTTCTGTCAAATGGTGTCACCACAAGCAGACCAATAACCACAAACAGATCAGTCACACAATGTAAGGCAAACCAATACATGTGTGTCGTTATCAAAAAATAGCAAGGCGGAGCAAAGGAAAGCCGTGTCCTAATTCCCACCTTCTGTGCRGTCATATTTATTATATTCCTTCATCACGTGTGTTAGCATTCTGTCTAAACTCCACCCCACAATTACCAGGCAACAGCCAGATATGCTCCTCCCCACAGTTACCTGGCAACAGCCAGGTAGGCCCACCCACTAGAAAAGGAGATGCTTGGCCCCTCCCCACTCTTACTCTCTTACTCTCTTTCTCTCTTGCCTCTTGCTCCCCCTCTCTCCCCATTCTTTTTTCCCCTCTCTCCATGTGGTCATGGCCAGCCTCTACTTCTCTACTCTGTCCCTCTCTTTCTGACTCTACTACCCTCTTAACTCCCCTCCCCACGCCCTGAATAAACTCTACTCTGTACTACACCATCGTGGGGCTGGTCCCTCAGGGGGAAGGGATGCCTGGGCATGAGCCCTCTGAGGCACCCCCTTCCCCCACACCTCACCACACCCCCATAGGACATACCCACGTGTCCTTACACATTTCTGCTATAGCAAGACAGTCTTTCACCTGTGTCTGCTTCAGCAAAACATCATCTGACATAACTGACTTTCCAAAGACTCCAGAAGCTTCTACTTCCCAAGGCTAAGTGGATGAGCAGCTGGAGGATGAAAACATGTCTAAAGATGCCCACACACTGCGTAACAGCAGCCTCAAGGATGCCCAGCAGTGCTAGTTCATATAATCCACAAGTGTGTAATCAAAGTGAAACACCCTCTATTCTGCAGGCACTGAGTCTCCTCGTGACCCGTACAGACGCGATCCACGCCAGCTTTCCAGAATAAGAGACTGGCGAGAAGCTTTTGACTGTAGTGTATCGTCATTGAAGTAAAGTCCTTGTTGATGATGTCTGAATGGCTGGCTTTGAAAAGCTGGAAATGAGGGATTGGGGCCAGGGAGAATCCACTGTAGTAGATTTCCTGTAATGTTGCGGATCAACTGCTGCCTCTGATGACACACGTGAAGCCGATCACACAGCCCTCTGAGCTGTTCTGGGGGAGAATACAGCAGGCACATCCCACACTGACCTGGGGAAAGGACAAGCCACTGGCTGTAACATCCTACACAACCCTGCCTCCTTAGTTCTTCCTGCTGGGGAACAAGAGAAAACAGTGGGAGAGACCAGAATGGGAACCTTCCAATACAGAGATTGCTGCTGGGCGCAGAGGACAATTAAGGAGTAGACGCAGAAAGGCCCTCTGTCCTCCCTGGCCTGTTATGAGACAGATGACGCCCACCACCGGGGAGAGCAGAGGCGCTGAGGACCGCTTGAAGCCCTGGGAGGCCCGAGACAGTACCAGAGTAAACCATCAGCAGCTCCCCCAGCCGCCCTGATGGCCCCGCCACCCGTTCCCAAGTTGCCACCCCTAGAGGCTCAAAGCCCTTTACCTTGCCTTGTCCCTGTTTGGGCTTGGGTATAGCTCAGAGGCAGTGTGATTGCCAGGAAGTCCCTGGTTTGGTCTCCAACACAGTGGAAAACTGATGACAAAAAATTAGTATTCTCTCTTGTTGATTGCGACACTGAATGGGCCGATACTCAAGGCTACCATATTGTGAACTACTTGTCCTTTAGTGGCTCCCACCTGAGGAAAATGGGGGAGGGGGGCCAGCTGAGTTCCTCCGGTTAATCCAGATGTTGTTACGGGCTGTCAGCTCCAGCTAAGAATCTGCTGAGGGTGAGGAAAGGAAGTCCTCCACAGGAGCTGAAGTAACTCTGGTGTGAGTGAGGATGCCTTATCCCCTCTAAAAGGCACACGGACTGCCAGATCCACGTCCTGCCTGGAGAGAGGTGGGGGGAGGGAGATGGAGAAGCCCCGTGGTGGAGACTTTAAGGATGGCTGGGCRGTAGAGAGGCTAAGGCCTTTTCCACAGGACAGGGCTGGTTCTCGGGGAAGCAGGTTGTCATAAAGCAAGGGTACCTCTCATGCTTTCTCTCCCATCCACGCCTGCACTCCCTCTTGAAGCCCACCACAATGTGACGTTCTGTGCGGTCCTCACCAGAAGTGACACCCTGAACTTCCCAGCCTCCAGGATGCCGAGCCAAAGTCAACCTCTTCCTTGGAGGTTTCTCAATTGCAGTTATTTTGTAACAGTAGAAAACAAGGTGAGAGGCTAGGATTGGCTGCACACATCTATAATCTCCACATTCAAGAGACCGAGGCAGGAGGATCTTAGATTTGAAGCCAGCTTGGCTTGCAAAGCAAGACTCTGTCCAAAAAAAGAAAAGGGATGAGTGTCTAGCTTAGCGGTAGAGTGCTTCCTGAGCACACATTAAGCCCTAGATTCTGTCCCCAGCACCCCCTCCCCAAAAAAGAACATTCTAAATCAGCCCCTGCCTTTACATAGGTTAGCGTCTTAGATGGAAATGCTCTTGATGGCCTCTGTGGAAAAGAACAGAGTGCTTCAGCGATAATGTTCTACAAACAGCTGTAGCTGCATGAAGACATGCACACTGCATGGGAAAGGGAAGGCCACGACAGGCCCTCCAGCCTCGGGTGGAGAGCGAGGTCAGCTCTGCTACAGGAGGCGCTTTTCTAGTGCACACCCAGTTCCTGGAGTCTGTTCCGCTGAAAGAAACAGAATACAGTTGGTAGGAAGGAAGCCAGCAGGCACCTCGGGTTTCCTGCACAGGAAGAGAGCATTGTGGGTGCCCCAGAGCCGTGAGGTTCTGCTGCCCACCCCGAGCAGCCTCCCCGCTCTCCAGCTTCCCCCTTTCCCTTAATCAGTTTGACACTTCTAAAGGCGAATCAGGGCACATTGCATCCCTGTCTGGGAGCAGTAGTAAATGTCTCCCTTGCCTGAGTGTGTGTGTGTGTGTGTGTGTGTGTGTGTGTGTGTGTGTGTGTGTGTGTTTCAGATGGGGTTCAATGACACCTAGACTGGCCACAGATCTATTATGGAGCCAGGGATGGCTTTGAACTTCTTATACTATCCTCCTGCCTTGTCTCCTTATGATAGGATTACAGGTACATTTTGCCATACAAAGTTTATAGGATGCTGGGTATTGACCCCAGGGCTTTGGGAATTCTCAGCAAACACTCTGTCAACTGAACCCAATCCCCATTCCTCCCCTGTAATTTTAATAGCATCCCAACCATTGCCAGGTTGAACTGATAGAACTAGACACTTTCAGGCACATTGAGTACCTGCTGAACTCCGCTTGGACAGTCACAGATTGCTTCCAGTGGGCCTTTGCTGTGCTGTCTGCCCAGATGATACCCTGTGGTTCCTCTCAGGCTACAGTTTTGCCTGGATTCAGATTTTGATTCACCTGTCCCACCTTCACACCACGTTCCTCGGAGCTGCTGTAATAAAATGTCACCAGGTTTCTGGCTTAACAACCCCACTTACCCTTTCAAAAGTCCAAAATGAAATCAAGGTGTCCGATGGGCCCGCCACCTTCCTCCAGGTAGAACCTGTTTCCCTGCCCTGCCCCAGCTGCAGCTGGACCCCCCTGGCCTGGCCTCACAGCCCCTCTGCCGTCTGCAAAGCAAAGTGTCCAGGCTGTGTCACTTTGCTGTGTGTTATTCCCTGCATCAGCATATAAAGGCACAGGCAAGTGCGCTCAGATAACCCAGGATCTATACCAGCAAATACAACAACAACAACAACAACAACAACAACAAAAATCAGAAGCAACATTTTGATTCTTTCTGGGGCAAAAAGGAAAAAAAAAACTCCCCATGCTGGGCTCCCCCTTGACTAAGGCATTCACCCCAGAAAACTTGTAATTGAGAACTTCTATTTGAGGCCTGTTTAATTCTTTCTTAAAGCTATGGTGCCTTTCTCCAAGGTCACCTACAGTGATCATTTTACACCAGGACAAAAGTCACCTCATGGAATTCTAATCGTCAAAGCAAATTGAACGGATCGTCCAGGCATCAGGTAGTGGGAACTTCTGAGGTTTTGATTGCCAAGCCTACTTCCAGTCATAAAGAGAGGCGGTGGCATGCTGTAAACTCAGCACTAAGGGAATATAGGCTGGAGGATCAGAAGTTCAAGGCCACCCTTGACCAGATAGTAAATTCCAGACCAGCCTGGGCTACAGGAGACCTTGTCTTAAAACAAAGATACACAGGTGGTTCTCTTTGGATACAGGCAGGAGAAGTGCAAGTGGCTTTCTCTAATCACCAGTGGCATTTAGAGTGAAGTATCGGTGACAGACAGTGTGATCAAGTCCTCTTGCCTGAGGACTCATTCAGACATGTAGCAGTTTGTGCATTCTCCTATGTAACAGAGTTGAGGGTGGGTAATTTTTAAAAATATCTTATTGGTTCTTTGTGAATTTCGCATCATGCAACCCAATCCCACTCCTCTCCCCAAACCTCATACCCACCCTCCACCCTTGCAACCTCTCCTGAAACAGAGAGAAACGAAAACATCTCCTTTATGGAAGCGGTAGTGTCACAGTGTGCCCCATGGGACAGCTTTTTGTCCCCATGTCCTTGCTTGTGAATGTTCATTGTAATGACTCATTGATCTGGTCGAGGCTCCGCCTCCCACGACTCTATCAATGCTGGAACTGCACTGGGACTCCTCTTGTCTACCCTGCTGTTGTCCTGTGTCATGGAGATCTTGTTTTGGATCTTGACACATTCCGGCCATTCATAGATGGGCTGACGGTGGGGTGGGCCAATTCAAAGTCCAGTTCTGGGCCTGAGAAGTCTCTRAGCTGGTCAGCCCATCAGCTCTCCAGCACCGGGAGTGGGTAAGAGAGGGTCATTTTGTATTTGGTTTTGGTTTGGATTTGGTTTTGTTATGAAACAGTCTATGTAGTCTAGGCTAGCTTGGAATTTGTTGTTGGGTTTTTGTTTGTTTGTTTGTTTGTTTGTTTGTTTTTGTTTTTCGAGACAGGGTTTCTCTGTGTAACCCTGGCTGTCCTGAAACTCACTCTGTAGACCAGGCTGGCTTTGAACTCAGAAATCCACCTGCCTCTGCCTCCCAAGTGCTGGGATTACAGGCGTGCGCCAGCACTGCCCGGCTTAGCTTGGAATTTGTAAGCCTCTTACCTCAGCCTCCCCTCTGCTGGGATAACAGGCTGGACCTACCATGCCCAGCTCCCAACCTGGGGATTTATAAAGAACAGTGATTGAGTTCTTATGGTTCTAGAAGCTGAGAAGGTCAAAGTCAAAGGGCCCACACCCAACAAGAATCTTCATAGCGGACCGTGGAAGAACAAACGCTATAACACTGCCACAYAGGAGGAGTGGCGAGGGAGCCCATATACCTTCTTATCGGGAACCCACTCCCAGATAACTAACCCACTCACTCAATAACAGCAGCAATCTATCCTCTCAAACCTAATCACCTTTCCAAGGCCCCAACTCTAACACTGCAAATTGTAGACTAAGTGTCTGGTGGCAGCGACACCGTAGCAGGAGTGTCTAGAAGGCTATGCGAGAGGGTGGGTTTTCATGTCTGCGCTCTCAGCAGCTCTCACTGTGTCTTCAAACGGAGCTGTTGTCTTCCTCTTCTATCTTTATCCAGAAGTTTTCCAAGTTCTCATATTTTCCCCAATCTAATCTATTATTATTAAAATATTTTAATATTTGCTTTGTTTGTTATCCATGTGTTTGTGGCTGTGTGTGTGTGTGTGTGTGTGTGTGTGTGTGTGTGTGTGTGTGTGTGTATTGTGTGTTATGCGCACGCAATGCCTGAGGAGACCAGAAGAGGGCAGGCATGAGTTGCGCCACATGGATGCTGGCAGCTGAACTCAGGTCCTCTACAAGCGCTGTAAACTCTCTTATGCCTGAGCCATCTCTCCAACCTCCTCATGTCACGACTCATAGTTTGCATTTGCAAAGTGATATTTTTTTTTGTCATGTGAAGTAAGGTTCCCAGTTTTAGAAGGTCACCTTTGGGGTCTGTTATTCAGCCCATCACACCATTCCCATGCCTTCTAGCCCAGGGCCCAGCTTTAATGTTCTTCACAGCATCTGTTGACATAGTCAGACATTTACAAGGCTCTTTTCCCTCTTCCCACCACAAAACAAGCTATAAGACGACACATACTTGGTTTGTCGTTTCCACCAATGTACAGCAGCATCCCRCCCGCCAGATGCTTATGGACAAAGGAAGATGCCCATRTTAGCTCCGTCCCATGGCTCCGCCAGCCTAACGAACCCACACAGGTTTGTCCTTGGCTGCCTCATTAAGCAGGGCAGGGAAGCCTAAGAGCAAGAGAACCAGTGCCGCTGTTGGCAGAGAAAGTATCAACCAGTCTACTCGGGAAGTAATGAACCAGACCTCGCCGGCGGACTCTGCATCGGGCCTCACCCACTGTTTCACTTGAAGCATTACTCCAGTGGAAATAACTGGGTGCAGGGCCCTTGGAGAGCCTGCCTCTGGAGAGCGTCTGACATCATGACCCCAGAACACACCTGGTGGAAGGCACTCTGCAATTTACTTCCACRCCTCTTTGTGACAGAGTCCAAGGTGTTGCCAGGAAAACATTACATCATCAGGTGCTTCTCTAGACAGAAATTGCTTAGCCTGGTTTAAAACGCCTTTGTTATCCTTTCAAGATCAGACTCTGTCTACTTCTGCATCAGCATATCTCTATTAATGCCCAGCTGGCATCCAGTAATACCTAATTCAATTTAATTTTTTTAAAAAAATAGATTTGGGGGCTGGAGAGATGGCTCAGCAGTTAAGAGCATTGACTGTTCTCCCAGAGGTTCTGAGTTCAATTTCCAGCAACCACAGGGTGGCTCACAACCATCTGTAATGGGATCCGATGTCCTCTTCTGGAGTGTCTAAAGATGGTGACATAAAAATGTATGTTAACTCACRTACAAAAATAAATAAATCTTTTTTTTAAATGGATTCAGAAGCCAGTGCGTATTTGACTTTGCTTTAATATCTACTACAAGCCAGGTCTGGCTCAGAGATGCCGAGGCTTTGGGTGGRGCAGAGYGCGTGCATCACGGRGMSCTTTGCTCCCTGTGGTGACAAGTGCTGTTGTTTGCRGGTGTCATCGTACTTGTTTGCTCAATAACTAAAACCATGGGCTGTGGCTCCTGCCCCAAAACCCTGTCACTAGGACCACTTAGGTGACTTGAGAGAATTGTCACTGCGGTGGTTTGAATGAAAGTCCCCCATAGGCTGGGGCATTTGGGTACTTGGTTCCTGTTTTGTGGCATTGTTTAAGGAGGTTAGGGGGAGGCGCAGCCTTGCTGAAGGAAACACGCCTCTAGTGGAAGCCGTGAGAGTTATAGCCTTCCAGTTCACTCTCGCTGCTTTGCGTTTCTGGTTCTGAGTTCTCGGCTCCCTAGAGGGCACCTGCTACCGTGCCTCCTCGGCGTCTGAGCTCTCCTCGGGCACCTACCCAAGTAAGTTCTTCTTTCTATGTCATGGTATCTTATCTCAGCAACAGAAAGGAAACCAGTACAGTCGCCTTGACCCCTGTCTTTGCCCTCTGGTTTGTTTCAAACCTGGGTCCATCTTCTGTTAGCTTAGAAACTTCTTCCTCACCAGATAAATATATGTCTTGACCTTCTTAGGACACCAGAAGACACAACTCAGCACCAGTTAAGAACGCTTTTTAAATTATATATTATTTGATACAGCAAAAATGTGATGTGTGTAACAACTATATAATAACATTCCATCATCATCCTCTCTACCTGATACCATTCTAAAATTAATTTTAATTAACATCACATATACAGTTTATGAATAGTACATTGTATCATAATATGTAGCATATCTAATGACCAAAGGTGTCTTTAAAAGACTTTGCTTGAAGAAAGTCCAGCCCAGCTAGTCTTCTTGGTGTGCTCTATGCCAGTGAGATACCCTGTCTCAAAAGCAAGGTGGGGAACGTCTGTGGAATAACACTCCAGGTTTTCCTCTGCCCTCCACACACACGTGCACAAGGCACATTAGTACCCACCTCCTGCATACACACATACACACTGATAAAATACTACCAAAGTGCCCCTCCCAGCTGAGATCTCCTGCCCTTGTCTGTGCCGTGCTGGATGGCGCTTCTAACAAACACATGTGGGACAGAAAACCAATACCTCGAACTGGCATGAACTTGTGTCAGAGTGGAGGTAAGAGACATTCTTAGGGTTATGGCCTATGGTGATGAAGGCTGTGGTCGGTTTGGAAGAAAATTCTACAGCTCTGTAATTTAAAAACCTTTAGAACATCCCAACTGAAGAATAATGGACATAGTTCCTGCTCAGCAGCTCCCTCTAGTGGTAGATCTTTGAGTGCCTAACGTAGTATCTGAATGGGGTATCTTTAATATCCAGATTTGCATCTGCATTCCGACCACTTTGATTTTTAAAAAGATTTCTCACTCATGAATCGAGCATGAAATGTCTACTTTATAATGATCCAAGTTGCTTTTGTTAGTTGTTACACTTTCTTGAAAGAGTAATTGCAACGTTGATATATATATATATATATATATATATATATATATATATATATATATATATATATATATATATATATATATATGTATATATATATGGCATTATAAAATGCATCCACTTACATCAAAATTTCATTTCTTATTGAGGCAGGACAATGGGGCAGGAAAAGAAGTGCACAGGAGCGATGAGGAAGCTTGTGGAACGAGCCCRTTAGCGGAGAGGACTAAAAACCTCCAGACCTGCGTGAGACGAAGCATGGGAAAAGCCCATACATATAAAAGCAGGAGCAGGCCAGCACTGGAAGAGATACGCAAAGGGCGCGTTTCCCCACGTCCAGACAGCATTCTGGGGTGCTGTCCTACCGGGGGATACCCTGCCTCACACCCCTGGAGGGTGAATGAAACCATTCTTGGACGTTAAGACCCATTTGAATTCACTTGAAAGGGGTAAGAGTAGATCTTCAGGTATTTCCCCAAGCTTACTGTCACAGTCCCACTATTCGTCATGAGATGGTGTCATGACTAGATTTACATCTTACCCAGTGACAGTAGCTCAGTGATAACACAGGACTCCTACAAGTCAGTCCAGAAAGGAACGTTAGCAGAGATAATCTATCTCCCTGGATTATCTTTCTTGCTTGAGGTAGAAAGACAGCCTGCAGAACTGCACGTAGTCCCCGTGGCTGCAACAGTTCCCCAGTGCTGAAGCTCTTCATCCGCCCTACAAGGGGTTAGTTAGTCAGCGTCTCTTCCTTGGTAGACCCCTCAGTCTGCTGCAGGAGAGAAGCAACCCCTTGCTGTGTGTGCTAACAACGCAGTCTTGTCGGTCCGGAGGTCAGACTCTCTCTTTTCCGCCTTCTGTGTCTTTATGCTGCCTCAGAGATCTAACAATTAATGCCAAAGCCCAGGAAGGGCATCCAAGACCCACTGGCAACCCATGCCCTCCACATGCGACCTTGCTCTCATTGCCTACCGCCCCCGACGTGGCTGAGCAGCGCCCCATCTCTCTCAGGCAGCCGTTTCTTCTCCATCCTTCCCTCACTTGTCTCTGATGCAATCTGACCTCCAGGTAGAAGGCCAAGTCTCCATTCCGTCAGACCATGACTCCAACACAGTGAAAATGTCAGGACAAGGAAATTCACGGACTAATTCAGAGGGTCTGGTTGGGTCTCGGGAGCTCCAGCAGTCCACTGTGCCTGTCATGAGACTCTCTGGGTCAAAGGTTCCAGGAGCTTTGCACAGGCCATAAGAACTGCTTGGCTGAGAGTCCCAGGGATCCCCACTGGCTCCTCATTCTCTYAACTCCTGAAAACAGAAAAATAGGGATGTCTCTCCTACTTTCCAGGCCTGTAGCCAATGTAAAACCCAAAGGATGTCTTCAGGTGGCTGGATTTGGCCCATTTCTTAACCTGGTTCTGTACCCTCCGTGAGCTCTAAATTGTCTGCACCAAAAGACACAATCCTTAGCCTGTCTGTAGGCTAATCTAAAAGAGCTCCAGTTGGGACACTTCAGACTAGTCACATTTGTTTGGCTCTTGGTTCAAATCTGGCTTCAATACACATTGGCCAATGGCTACTTCTAGCCTGGTTTAGAAAACTTTATAAAAAGGCATGGAGAATGATCCAAGTCCCCACCTTCGCCCCACGCAACACACACACACACACACACACACACACACACACACACACACACACACACACACACTAACTCCCAGCTCATCTTATTAACCCTTTCATCCCTGAGCTTAGCTCCCACTAGCAACCACACGCAGAGCCAGAATGCCTGCTGTTTCTACTGGGTCTCCAAGTCGGAGTCTCCACTGAGACAATTTTCTGCCCTGGAGATTCCTCTGCCTTATATCATTGTCTGCCTTTGTCTCTGCCTCGCCAGGCCTGCATATGCTTGCTTGTATTTTTATAAACTTCTGTTTGGTGGCCTCTGGGTTACAGATATGTATATTATTGATATGAAAAATATTTGTAAGGTTTTTCAAGTTGTCTACTTCCATCTGCATGTGGAATGGGAACAAACTGGTTGTGGATTAAAAAACAAACAAACAAACAAACAAACAAAAAGAGACCCTCTGTCTAAAACCTCTCAATAAAAATTCCAGCTGTGCCTGCTTAAAATAATCCCAGCTGAGATTTAAGATAGTCAATGTCATCAGACCTTCACGAGTGGCCAGTCACTTGTCCCAGCTGTAAGTATTAAACCCTAATTATAGGATACGTCTAGGTTTTCTGGGTGTACAGGCTAAAAACTAAAGACATGGGGCGGTATTCCACCTAKGCAGCAATGAAAAGGCTGTGATATCCTCTGAGTAAAGTCCCTAAATGTTGCCCAATGTTTCCCTTAGAAATTTTTCTTACAACAARTAGTAAATTTATTTGTTATTGTTAAGTTTTACCCAAGAGAAACTTATAAAATTAAAATAGCTAAATGTAATTTTCTGAATACTACTCCCTCTTCTTAATTTGCTTAAAAAAAGATGTCCCTCTACTCAAGTGTGTCCCCCCACTCAAGGTAATGAATATCTTTCCAGCTCCTACTGAAGTGTAAACTTTACCTCAAGAACGTCAAGACCACTGAGTGTATGGCTTAAAAAACTGTCAAATTTCAAGCAGAGAAAAGTTAGTTTAAATTTTGTAAACAAAAAAGTCTCAAACTTAACAGAGATAAAATTATGAAATCCTCATTTTACAAAAGTCACTATTTTATTAAAAAGCTGTTGAAGATAATTAAAACATAAACGTTAACGATCAGTCACCTTTTATAAATAACTAAATGCTGTAATGTTCTCAGAGTCGTGTTTGGACCCAGGCTAAATACAAATACAATTTATTTACAGAGACAAGCTTGGAGAGAGAGAAAGACTGCATCTCTAATTATTTAGCCTTCTGAATATGCCATGAAAGTTAAGCCTAAAGCAAGTTAATAGTAAACTGAAATTTATTTAATGTAAAGTAACATTCAAAATCAGGAATATTTTTAAACAGATTGTGAAAACCTGAATGCTGAGTGAAGTGGCTTAGAATCACAAGGCACTTGCACGGCAGGCTGACCCCTTGCCTGAGTAGCAGCCATTCCCACCAGAAGAAACTGCACGCCAGCCTCTGTCAGAAGAAGGAGAATAAAGATAAGAGAGGAGTGGAGCTAAGACCTGCCGGAAGTCTGTTGCTTCTGTCCATGGCTGTGTAGGCCCRGTTAACTCTGTCTGGGTAGGCCAGACCAGAAATCCTCCTCCTCATCTGTAAAAGATGAATTACTCATGTCTCACATGACAGGGGATGGATTCTCTTGCCTGGTAGAGGATTTCAGAGTCTGTGCCCACTTCCAAAATGTCTCAAACAACAGAGAGACAAATACCCATTATTCTGCCCTCAATGTCTCCTGAATTGGCATAGGAGGATGCTGAGGACAGGGGAACCTTGCTCCTATGCCTGCCACCAGACATGGGACTTGGCCATGCCTCTTATCCTAGTCTTTAATTCTGCCTCTTAGCAAAAGATAACCCCGGGGTCCACATCCTAACTACCTGAGTTTCCCAATTAAAAGAGGCTGACAGAAGCTCTGTTATCAAACTCATCGCTTTGGAAAGGTATCCAGACTATCTAAGAAGTGTCTTTGGAAATTTTGCTAGACAATGCTATAAAAATGACTTGATAGGGTTTTGTTTTCTTTTAATTGTCAATCAGATGCTGGATTTACCTGACTTCTTTTACTTAAACTTCGAGGTGCTTGTTCCTTACTCAGGAGTCTGATATAACAAGCAGCCAATCGCAGTTACCTTAGCCTTCTACAGAAGGTGCCTGGGCCAGCCAGTTGTGCAAGTGCATCTAACCTTACGTTAACTTTATATTTAACCTTATATTAATTTATGTTAATCTTGATGTAAAATAAAAACTTCCTTAATTACTCTGTCCCTTAATGTTCCCACAGGCTGTACAGTTATAATCCCCTGCCTCATGTTCTGGGTCTTTGTCTTCTGATAAGCTCTGGTGTGGCCCCTGGATGACCCTCCTCTGAGGCACTCTAACTGCCGCCCCTTCTACAGTACCCACTTTGTCGGTGTGAAGTCGTTAAAGGATAGAGCAGTGCCCCAAACCTGTGACAGGAGTTCCAGTGACCCTTCAGAGGGGGACTGGTGGCCCTGGGCCATCCAGCTCAGGCCTCTTCTCACCATTCTTTTCAGGACTCAGAATTAAAACAGCTGGGCTAAAGGCTCTTCCCGTCAGTTAGCCTTGTCTCACCAGCTCTCAGGAAAACCCGCGTTCCAGATCAGCGTACTAGCCTAAAGGATGAACTCCACTCTGGCTGCTGCAGTATTCCACGACGAGATCGTCGTGCTAACCCTAAGTGTGGGATGTGTGCCTCCTTCACGAACGATGCTGCTCCTGCACCTACAAACTCTAACTGGTCTGAGATGGGCCTAAAGACCCAAGAAGCAGACAAGGAGCCGACCTCAGCCTCCTGTGTGTGGGCTTGCGATTCCCTCCAACCCTGGCTCCTCCCCTGGACCTCATTTCCACCTTATTATCCCTTCTCACACTTATGCCTTGATTCTGTCTCTTAAATGCTTAACTTACTGACCCTCCCCTCACCCTGCGACAGCTGCCTTCCTCCCGACACGTCTGCAAACAGACCTTTCAGATGTGGGGAAACTCAGGCTCTAAGGGGTTTCATTCCATTCACCCCAGGCCAGATTTGCTGTCAGCCCAGTTTTTTCCTGTTCCAGTCCTTCGGCGCTCTGAAACGCCCTGCTGCTTCTTCTGTCTCACCATGATGCAGCATTCTTGGCAGTGGGACTCGTCACTCACTGTTGTCCTGAATAACCTTGTACCCACTTCCCATCGCAGCTCACTCTGTCCCGCCTCCATTTCTCCCTTTCCATCCATCTTTCTGGGAAATCTCTCAGTTTCACTCCATAACCAAATTGTCTATTTACAGATCTCTAGAATTACATTTCAAATGTTTCTCCAGAAATGCATGACAGCAATTGCATAATTCATCAAAGCCAATCAAGTTAAAACTCTCCCCCAGCTAAGTGACCAGAGGACCTCTGTTCAACCGACCCGGAACTATCCCCTCCTGAAGATGGCCCTCCTCAGTAGAAAGCAGCTAAGAACGGACCAACGCCTCACCTCCGATTTTATACCGTGTGGCTGAGAGTGATAGAATGCCTTGTGACAAAACGAGATGCCTACAACATTAAAGACGATTTTGCTCAGTCATCCCAGAAAAGAATGTTTACAGAGATAACCTACCCCCACGATCATCTGCCTTGCTTGAATCATACAATTTCAGGAAAGACAGTCTGCAGAATTACACGTAGCCCCATGGCTGCAACCATCTTTCCATTCTCAAGCTCTTCACCTTGCCCTATAAAGAGTTGCCACCAGCTTTTTCCCTAGGCAGATCACCTCAATGTCTTCAAAGCAAGAGGAAGAGGGAG
>BDUI01010526.1:15420-30242 GCA_002335545.1 Apodemus speciosus
TCTGTCTCTGGGTGTGTCTGTATGTGTATGTGTGTCTCTGTGTGTGTTTGTGTGTCTGTGTGTGTGTCTGTATATGTTTCTGTGTGTGTATCTGTTTGTGTCTGTGTGTGTATCTATGTGTGTGTCTGTGTGTATCTATGTGTGTATCTGTGTGTGTGCATGTCTGTGTGTGTCTGTGTGTCTCTGTGTGTGTTTGTGTGTCTGTGTTTGTGTATGACTGTGTATCTCTGTGTGAATATGTATGTATGAGTGAGAGAGAGACAGAAAGAGAGACAGAGAGAGACATTGAAATAATTTATAATAATTTAGTTACATTTTGAATTTTAAAAGCAGAAAAGACTGGCCAGCTATCTGAGGTAAGCAGTATAAGATTCCATTTCTAAAACAGTGGGTAATAAAATGCCAGTATTGCATTYGTTAATGACGTTTCAGAGTAATTTACACCAAAATTTGTTATTTTAATTTTACTTTCTTAGAAGGAGTAATTATAAGACTAAATGAAAACACACATGAACGAAAACTCCTGACGAACTGGGGTAGTATTCCCAGGGAGAAATGCTGTCTGAATAAGATGGCTTCCATATCCCCACATGTTATAATATTGCAAATATTTATGCTCAAGGTTTGCATCTGTGTGAGGAAAAATAGTCAAGGAGGAATCAAACAGTTGTTATTACTCCTTGGTTTGTGTTTTAAAGACAAACACGTGTACACACCACACACACACACACACACACACACACACACACATTTCCTTTTTGTATCTGGCTGTGGTTGATATAGAAGACACGGCGTCAGGGGACTCTCTGGGACTAAAGTTATATACAGATGTTCAAATTATAACACTGAAACATGGGAACAGTTTTGTTCCCGTCCTYAGAGACTGGCCCTGGCTCTCTGCTTACAAACTGATGTACTCAATTTCTGATTTTTTTATTTTGGTTGAGTTTTCCACATGCATCATAGCAGTTGAGGGATTTTATTCTCATATCTAAACCTGTTGTCAAAAACAACTCTTGCCTTGTACCCTGTGTTTTATTCAATGCGAGATGCCTGAGGTCCCTGGGGCACTGGCTCATTGTTCTACTGGACCACATCAGTCTGCAGAGMAAAGAATCTCTGTGGCCAGGCAGAACTGGCTGATTAAGGAACAGAGATATGAAGCTATTCCAGGGGAAAGAGAGAGAAAGAACTGTATTGAAGTAAAAGCAAAGGAAAGTGGGGGTTTGGCAGCCAACAGCCTTTAGGAAGAAAGCAAAGTTCAGGACCGGAGTCATCCAGATTGCTCTGCAGCCGCTCACAAGAACAGCAACAGAGTTTCCTTCCTTCTCTTGGAGTGGGAACAGTGTCAAGACATATGCACTTGTACAAGATTGCTCCAAGGGGCAAGCAGGATCGCTCAGTGGTTAAAGAGCTTGCCAGGCAAACATGAGAACCAGAGTTCATATCCCCAATCTATAAGTAGGTGTGGTGTCTTTTACTGCACTGAGGGCAGAGCTAGGCAGATGCTTGGGCCTTATAGACCATTTAGATTCATTGGTGAATTCCAGTGCCCATAGCGGAGGGAATCTGTCTCAAATCTGAGTGCAAGATGCCCCACCCCCTCCCAACACAGAAACATATTACCATCTTCTACAGACCAACATTCCCAGACTGTTCCTTTCTCTGTCTGTCCCTGTGGTTCATCTGCTCTGTGCAATCTCAGAACAAAGACAAAAATCTTGCAGGCTGGTTGTAAAGGCTTCATTCACTGAGGCTGACCCCGGGGCTAAATGGGTGAATCCTGCCAGCCACCAAACCTAGCCCATAAACACGTGCGGCATTTCTCTAAGCAAATTGGTTCCTTAATATGGTAAAATCTGCGGCAGCCAAGGGGGGAGCCCGGTGATCTCACAACCCAAAACTGATGATGGAGTCACAGCCCTATATTCCTGAAAAGCACTCAGGCTCCTGTCCTGATCCTACTAGAAGCAAACAGGAGAGTCGGCTGGGTTTGCTATTCACCACTCGCTCTCAACAAACTCTCCTGTGAGGCAGAGCGCACAGTGGTTTAATTCACAGCTTATGGGATTTTTAAAAAATACTAAACCATTCAAATGTTTTCTATATTAACCAGCGTATCTAAAGATCCACAGGGATAAATAAACGCGGTGAGCTGGCAGCCTTCGGTGGCATAATGACTGCTAGTTATAAACAGTAAACAAGATGTAATAAGGACTGCAAGCTCTCAGGAGACGGCCCAGTCACGCGGGGCGTAAATCATTGGCTGAATAACTTCAGCCGCAGTGTCTCCGAAGCAAAATTAAGCGGACGGTTCCCCCTGTGGCGGTAACGGAGTACTGCAACACTGGCGTAAATAAAGAACTAACCCAGAGAAGAAGGCTTTGTTGTGCCTTGGAAATGATTGAAAGTTAGCGTCCCATGAATAACTGTGCATCCCAGCTCTCATTTCGGAGAAGCCCTTTGCAGAGATGGAGGGGGGGATTAAGGAGGAGGTTGTCTACTCCTGTGGACACCGAGATAGGCACGGTGCCTGCTCCCTGCAGTCCCCACAGCTAGCGCGTGCTGTAGGTAGGGCATGGAGCCGCTGACATATTACCAATCTCAAAATGACAAATTTCTCTCAGCTGTAAAGGCAGATAATATTCACTGATTCAGAAAGAGCCAAAGGAATGCTGAGCTGAACACAGGACAGAGAGAGGACAAATCTCCGACGGCCAGGGTCTCTCAAGCCAGATGGCCAACGACCTGGAAGGCAACAATGTCCAATTCTGACTTTGGCCACAGGGTCCAGCCATATGTCTTCCATATTCATTTTGCTGCATGCCAAAGTTCATTTGAAAAAAAAATGAGCTGGCTAATCACTTGCTCCTCTTGGATAACTGAACTTGGCTATGGGACATGATCACACAAAAAGACTCCAGGGAACATCTTGATCCCTGGCTGCGCTGAGTCAATATCTTGTATTTCTCACTCCAATTTCTTTATCTGTTTTACGAAGTCAATAGAACTTTATCACAATCTCTGAAAAGGAGAATTCTGGGCGAACTGCTGTGAGCATACTGTCTTATAAACATAGACACATTTGTATCTTTCCACAGTGCCTAGCTTTATTAAATAACACTGGTTCACAAGCTATGTTGGTTTTATTGGCAACATTTGTCAAGTAGTCCCAAAGTCTCCAGATAGCTGGCTGAAGAAATAGGTTCTTTTATTCTAAGCTCAGATCACACATTACAACAGCAATTAGACCATATACCACACTACACAGTAAATACATCTATGCTATATAGACATAAATATTTATGTTAGGTTACACATGGCTGCCACTGCAGAATTCCACACCGGACAAATAGCAAACAGAACAGTTCAAACAGACTGTGTCACCAGTGAAGGTAAACCAAGCTGAGGACCCGGGGATGCTGGAATGTTCCCTGCCTGTTGGCCCTTTAAAGAACACACAAAATATCAGGTAACAGGTCACCACCATACATTGTTGTATTATGTGTTCCAGGTAAGGAAGTTTCCCCTTTCCTAAGTCTGGGTGCAGAAATAAGCTCGTGTGCTTAGATCATCTCAATGTACTTTCACTGCATATGGTAGCACACTTTCTCCTTCCAGGAACAAATCATCATCAGCCTGTGCCTCATTAGCAGGCAGAGGACGCCATTTATATGTACAATGAAGTGTGCAATCATCCTCCATCTTCAGTTTGGAGTTAAAAAGTGCAGTTGAAACGGTGTCTCTCAGGGCAGGGCGTGGACCACCCTTGTACACGGGTCTTAGTGTCTTTGTTTGTTTGTTTGTTTGTTTGTTTGTTTGTTTTAATTTCTCAATAGTAGAGTTTACTTTAAAGTAGCATCTTAACAATATCCACTGGTTTTAGGTTCCTACCTGTGGGGAGAATTATCTTCTACAGTGCACCATCGGTAAAGTTAGCTACCAGCTTCAGAGTCTCCTTAAGTAAACTGAGATTATATCTGATTTGATTGGATAGGGATCCAGACTACAGTTTTGCAGATGGCTTTCACAGGGCAGACACTTCAAAGACTTAAATCCCTAATCCTGTCCTTCCTTCCCTGCCCCTTTCTAGTTTGATGCTCCAAACAGATTGTCATTAACAGATCAAAGCCTACGCTTAGCAGGTCTGGCTGTAGTTATGGTAGCTTTGCCTCTTTGAATATCTGTATTCTCCTTTATTAATCTATAATGAGAAAATATAAATGGAAGGTTCATTACCTCTCTGTCCTTATAGCTATAAGGCTTTTGTTCATGAGTTATGTAACCTATGACCTTGAATTTTGTTGGATGAAGGGATCACTCCAGTAGGGTCACTACACCACATATTTGACTGTGGAACAGAAGTGAACAGTGGTGAGTAATATATCCAACTTATGCTCAAAGACAGGTCAAAGCCAGATTCTAGGTAAAATTACAAATGAAACATTGTTCACCACTGCTCCCTGCTCAACTCCGCTAGCCTCGCCTCCTCCCTTACACTTTCATGGTCTGCCTTACTTCATCAAAAACCCTAGGAATAAGTGAGTGTCTCTCTTCATGTTCAATTTTGGTTGTTCCCATTGCCTGGGTTAGTTATGACCAGTTCAGGCCAATGCCAACAGGTGAGATAGGAATGATACCTATTTCAGGCTAAGAATGAACCAATCCAGAACCAGCTAGTCCAGAGGGATTGCCAGGGCTGTGYTCTGCCAGCCGAAAGGATCTTCCAACCTGAACACTTATTCAAATATAGTAGCTGCCAGGTTTGCTGAGGCACACCCACTATCTCAGTACTCAGGAGGCAGAGGAAGGAGGTTTGGAGGGCCAAGGCCAGTATGTTACATGCCAAAATCTTGTACCAAACAAACTAAAACCCACAATCAAAACAATAGTTCTAACAATAAATGATAATGACTGCCAGGGAGTACTTGAGGCCCTGGTACACTCCATAGCACTACCAACAAACAAAAATGAATCTAGCAAGTGCAACCATAAAACGTTGATATCATTCAAAGCAGATCATATATCTAATAAGARTTCAATCAAAACATATCAAGAAATGTTATGATATATTAATAAAAAAGGCACTAGCCTAATTCAAAAGGTAGCAAAGGATTTTATAGACTTTTCTTCAGAGAAGAAACACAAATGACCACCAAATACATGAAATCACGCGCAATATCATTAATCATTAAGAAAATGCAAACCAGATGTGGTGGTATAATCTCAGAACTCAGGAACTGGAGACAGGAGACTAAGGARTCCAGGGCCAGCCTTGGCTAAACAGTGAGTTGGAGGCCAGGCTGTGTTTATAGGAGACACTGATCCCCTCCCCCACACAATGGAAAACAAAACCCGCAATCCATCCAATCAGGTCACACTTGCTAGTATAACTGCAATGGGATGACAAGAAAGAAAAATAGCAAGTCTTAAAGAGAATGTAAGAGTTTTGGTGTCCACACACTGATAGTCAGAATGCCAGTGTTACAGCTTCATTGAGGAATAATTTGTTCCTTTTTAAAGAAGTGAGCATAAAGTTTCCTTACAATCTCAAAATTCTGGCTGACCTTGGCAGCACATGTCTTTAGTTCCGGGACTCTGGAAGCAGAGACAAGTGGGCCTTCAGGAGTTCTCAGGCCAGCCTGGTCTAAATAACAAGTTTGATGCCATCCAGGGCTACACAGTATCTCACAACAAACTAACAAACAAACAAACAAAGAAATAAAACACCCTAGCAATTCCACTCCTAGGAACATACACGTGATAATGAAAACGAGTATCAGGCAAAACCTCTTGTGCACATTTTGACATTGGTATTCTGCATCAGAGTCAGAAAATGAAACTACTCAAACACCCATGTACTGTCCATCCACATGACAATCTAAGTCCATGCCAAAAGCTTAAGGAGTGATATGTCTACACAAAGTCTACGTGACTTTGAAAATACTATGCTAAGCAAAAGAAGCTACACGTGGAAGATCAAATAATGTATGATTACGATCACATGCATTGTGAAAGACAGACACACAGCCTCCAAAAAGGTGGTCACCAGGAGCAGATCTGGGAACATGATAGACTAGTTTACTGATGGAGAAGGAATTCAATTCTGAGATAAAAGAAACATTTTTTGGTGAAATGGGGATGATAATTGTACAGTTTTATAAATATGTAAGATTTACTGAAGTGTAATGGGTCAATTTCATAATATGCAAATTATATTTTCAATTAAAAGTAAAGTTTATTTATTTGACACACTAGCTTGCCATTCTCATGTCTTCACCTGCTTGCACCGAAGTTTAACAATATAGCATTTCTTCCACCTCTGAATCAAAACAGAGATTGATTTTTTACCTTTAGTATTATGTTCAGTTTTTTCAAGTTCACAGATATTTAAAATTACTATTTTAATTGTATATGTTTACGGGGTACCATGTTATAACATAATACATATACACACTATGTGACTATCAAATCAAGATACTTAACATCTATCTTCATAAATATCTTGTGTAGAACTCTTGAGTAACATGTATAATTGCACATACTTATGCATCTAGGATGGTAGTTCAGTACTCATATACAAGATACACTGATGGAGATGACCAAATCTTTTCTTTTCCTTATTAGTGTTCCACCTGAAAAAGATAAAAGAAGAAAAGAATAAATCTAGGAGAATTACCTAATTATGTAAGTCCAGAACATCAGTGAGTTCCCTAAACAGACCTCTTTCTGATGTTGACACCATGGCTTTGAATTCTTCTGCAGCCGAAGCCCTTAGAACTCTCAATGCCAGTGGTCTTAACTTTTGCTTTCTCTCTGCTTAGTTCACACATCTTCTCCAGCGCTGCTGAGCCCAGCCTTAAAACCTAATCCATATTTCCCATCAACTGCTTGTTACTTAGCCTGGCTTAGGATTCTAAACACTGACCTGAAAATAAGTTCTGATCAATGGTGTCCTAGCAGCCAAACCAAAGACTAAGGGTCTTTGCCCTTTCTCTTACTCTTCATTCAAGATGCCTATTTTTGCCAAGCAAAACAGTCTATTGCATATCAGAAGGGACATGTAAAGTCATAGCCTGTAGTCTTAGGGAAAGAGTTCAACAAGGAAGCAGGTTTCTTAAAGAAGACTCTATGGCCTCATTCTTAATGGCATTTCCTTCCATTCTGTCCTCAGCTTGATCTATAGACTTGTTTTTATAGCACATTATAGGTCTGCATGGAGCAGTCCAGATCAGCCTGTTCATTTACAGTTGCCTTCCTATATTTTTGAGGCCTTTATTTTACTGAGTAAAACCCGTTTCATGTTTYTGTTTCTGTTTCAGATCATTGGATTAAAAGAACCAGGTAAAATTCATTTTTGAAAATGAGTGATTTGGTTATTTCTGAAGCAGAAACTCTGTTGCTATTTCCAGACTCTAACAAGTTGAGGCTCCTATATTACTGTCAGGGCCTCTCTGGCAGAAAGGAGTATTCTTTCTTCTGTCAGCCTCAACTCAGCACACAGAGCTCACTCATGACTTACAGTCATGGAAGTCTTGATTTCAAGATGGCCTCAGCTGGATGTAAATGTTTGAGGGGAAGGGAAGTGTGGAAAGACTGACATCTGCCTGACCCCCACAAACCTGCTAGTGATGATGCTGATGACACTGCACATCKGGATGCTTTGAAACATCCCGATGATTGATTCTAGTTTTCCACTCTTCACCTAGAGTCTTGGCACAGCATGATGGAGCTGTGAGACTCACCAGGTTTTAGCATTCTCATTTCTACACTGTGGTTCACCTTTCTTCTTTGGCTGTCCTTACCTGTGACCCCATACATTCTCCTCTGTATGTCAGAGCAGCTGCACTGAGCCCAAAACATTAGTTCTTTGAGTATTAGGTCATGCCCCTAGTCCAAGGCACACCCATCCCCTAAGTCACTTCACATTTAATCCTTATAGTTTTTATGATGCAGACATAACTAAGACTGGTAAGGCTAGCAAACACCACCCCAGTGAAGAAATCACCAAGACTTAATGAACATTTCACTTATGTTTAGTGTGCAAACAGCTCCTGAGCACCCAAATTATGAAATTCYTGTCTAATCCTAAAAACTATCCAATGAGGTAGTCGATCCCATTTAGCAATTGCTATATTTCTGGAAAGGTACAAAGGTGTCTTGACGGCTACAAAGATTAGTAAGGCCCATTCGTCATCCTCGAACCAGTTCAAGAGCGTGTAGAAGTGAGTCTAAATATGGACCAACTTGAAACTGTGGTGTTAAAGAAATGTCCATGCCTAATTTAAACAAATGAGAGAAATCTAATTCATTAAATTCTTCCAAAACAACGTACTTTGACAGGAGAGTGAGCTGAGAACCACGTTTATGCTATTGCTCCCCAGAGAGCACTGGATGGATAAAACTTAGACCCTCTCTTGTCAACAGCTGAGTTCCAGGAAGGGACTTTTGGCTTTGCAACCCAAGTGAACACTCCTATTTTCATGGCTCATCTGTTCCCCACACACTCCCACAGTGACATGCCAGTTTGTTGTGAGGTGCTGCAGCTATGCTGAGACACAAACTCCAAAGCAACCACTTTGGAGTCCATGTGACAACACAGCACACTGGAGAACAACCAACCATCAATACTCAAATACTCACGGTTTCATGTTGGAAAGAGCCCTTCAGCAAACTAATAGGGAACACACACACACACACACACACACACACACACACACACATTCACACAAAGGAACTTCAAAGCAAATAAAATATACACTAAAATAACTGTAAATTGAAAAGTCCCCAAAATGAATTCCCTGTCTTTGGAAAAAAATTTGTTTTGAATTATTTGCTTTTTAAGTTATGTGAGGTCTCCAGGAAAAACACTTGTCTCATAGGAAAAGCAAGAGCCCTCTATTCCCACAACTCTGCCCTACTGTCCGTAGGGTTTAGTCAGAAAGAGCTCTTTATTACTCCACACATCCTCTGCCAAGGAAACGGGATTATTCCTCTCACTATGTCTTTTATTATGCCTCTCTTCCTGTCTTAAATATCTTCCCTCTTCCTACCACTAATCCAAACACAAGGCCTGGCTTCAAAGGCCTACTCAAGAGCCACTCCAGGGCCAAAGGGGCACCTGCCTCAGAGGAGGGTGTGTTTGAACTGGAGCTTGGAGATTATCTAGCTCAAATATTTTCCAACTGTGCAGAGTAGACCCTTTGGAGCCTTTGGAAAGAGCACTAAAATGGGAAGGGGTTGGAAGAGCAACCATGTCTGGGGAGAGGGGGAGGCTCACCTTCCTCATCTTTCCCAGAAAGACAATGCTTGATAAAAAGTGGTTTCCAGAGCTCTGGAGTATAAAACCTTTAAGTTGTGTAAGATAAATGAGATCAAGCCTGATGCCTAGAGTGCTTTACCCAGTTTGACAGAGAATTAGGGAAGCCAGGTACGCTTGCTGACATCCTCAGCTCTGGGGCCTCTCGCCCCAGGCGCACTAGAGGTCAGAGGACAACTGGAAATTTGCCTTTCTCTGTCTTCCTTCCATCTTTTTTTGCCACTGTATAAGGCAGGCTAGTAAGCCAGTGAATTTCTGGATTCCCCAGTCTTTGTTTTCCTTCTGCTGGTATGGCTGCACTGGGGTTAAGAATCCTCACCACTGCATCTGACTTCCATGTGAATTCTCAGGATCTGAAACCGTGTTGCCCAGCCTGTGGCACAGGCACTGATGCAAACAGCATTCAGAAAGCCTGCTCGAGGCAGTGGCCAAAAACAACACACGCCTTATCTTCTTAGAAGCCGTTAAAGTGCACAAGTGGTAGTGGGCGCAGCTGTGTTTTGCATACAAAAATAAATAGATCTTTCTGGCTCGACTTGGCTTTCTAAAATCTTGTCATGTTTACAAATTGACATTTGATGGCTGGTTAATTTCTGTCTGAAATGAATCTCTGTTTCTAAGCATTCAAAAATGCATCGAGATCATTCAACGAGATAATCTGATTCTCCGCTCCTTTCTCAGAACCTTAAACTTTCCTTGGTTCTGATCCTTTGGAAACACTTCCTCTGGCTGCCCTTCTGCTTTATCAAATAGAGGGAACAGTGTACTGCATTTTCTGACTTTGTTTTTGTTTGTTTGTTTGTTTGTTTTCTGGGTTTTTTGTTTTTGTTGTTGTTTTGTTTGTTTTGTTTTGTTTTGTTTGTCCCCCAGGTCCATCCTTTGGTTCTGTATCACCTTGTTCTGTAGAGTATCTGCTATTGCCTTCTCTCTCTGATTTCATGATATGTGTTCTCTGGTGGTATAAGTAAAAATGACCCCCAAAGGCTCATAGAGAGTAGCACTATTAAGATGTGTGACCTTATTGTAGGAACTATGTCACGGAAGCTAGACTGAGTTTTTAAGTGTTCTCACCAGTCCCAGAGTCACTCTCTCTTCCTGCTGCCTGCTGATCTGTATGTAGAACTCTCAGCTACCTCTCTAGCACCATGTCTGCCTGCATAGCGACATGTTTCCTGCCATGATGATAACAGACTCAACCTCTGAAACTGTAAGCCTCAATTAAATGTTGTCCTCTATAAGAGTTGCTGTAGTCGTGGCGTCTCTTCACAGCAACAGAACCCTAAGTAAGATAGGTTCTTTATTTCATTTATTCATGGGTACCCGTGACTTTCAAACTCTTCCAGGAGTGTTTTCTCAATAGTACTTCTAGATCAGAAAAAAAGAATGATTTTGTGAATTTCCAGTGGTTTACTTATGCCCCGTTCCACATTACATTCACAGGACAAGTTGCCTGTCCACACCCTAGAACATAACTGCCTGGAGCCTGTGCTGGCCCATCTATATTACACTCAGGGCCTCTGGATCACTTATTCAAATCTTTCTGGTTGAGTCTAGTTTCAGGTTTGGGTTACTTCCAGAATTTGAGAATATACTCTTGCTGTGGGCGGTGCATGGCCATGTCCTAAGGGTAGACTGTTAGTGAGAAGAGGGATACAGACGGACCTTGAGATTATGACATGCCTGATCACACAGGCTGGTTTTTCCTTATATGAGGCTTGGTGAGAAAAGAGAGGAGAGAGACTTCACCAAAGCTATCCATACATTTTAGCACAGACTCTAATGCACACTTGCCTTCAAGACTGTTGGAAGAGCATTTTGTCACGAGTGGAGTGGGTTAGCCTGCAGAGTATTAAACAGTTTTCAGCTTGATTTACAACCTGTACATCTGTAGCATGGCATGTGTGGTCCTACATGTGCATTCTGGGCTCAGGATCTACTTGGAATCTTGGAACTGGCAAAGTCTTAGGCCTTTTCAACTTCCTGATAGTATTTTCAAGGAGATATCACATGCCAAAGGACACATAGAGAATTCCCTTAAGTTCTTTATTCTCATCTTAAACAGCCTGCCCATGTTTGGGTTATCTTCTAGTTAATGATACCACTGTCCACTTAGTCACCCATTAGAATCCTGCTCTACCACTGAGCTATGCTCCAGCCCGAGAGACAATTTGCAGTTTACTCCCTGCTTCCAAGTTCTGCCACAGCTGATGCTCTTCAATGTCCACTCAAGTCCTCCAGCTTTCCAGTCTTCTTCTACTGTCCACATTTTCACCGGGATTAACTTCACATTCTTGCCCTGGTCTCCACCTCCTCCCAATTACCTGAAAACAAATCCCGCATCATCATTTCAAGGGTACCCCACAATGACCCTCCCCCCCACCACTTTCTTTTATGTAATTGATTTTATCTCTGATTCTTTTTATAGCCATCCTTTCAGTCATATGCATATGCTTCATTACCAAACCAGTCCAGACCCCTTGTTAATCCCAGGCTACTTGAGAGTTTATAAATTGACATAAACTTTCATGTGCATACAGTTACTCAAGATACCCTATCTGGACTGTTATTTCTTTCCTTCTTCTATAGAAACCCACTTAACTATTCCAGGACATTCAGCCTGCGACACATCCAACAGTTATACCACAACATCTCTTCTTTTGTGCTCAACCAATGTGTTTCTCACACAGTTTTGATGCTTTATCCACTTTATGTATAAATGTCTTCCTATCCCTTAAATGCAAATTCTTTATATACAGTGACTCTATTATATTCATTTTTATCTATGAATTCATATATATACTCACTATGTATTCAAATGTATATGAGAGAGAGAAAGAGAGAGTGCTTTGCATATTGCCTCATGTATAGTAGGAGCTTTATAAATATTAACTTTGAGGTTCAAGTGTAAACAGAGATTGCTTTAGTAAAACTTGAAACAAGTAATGCACTGTATTATTTATAAAGCAAAATGAGGGCTTCTTTGTTCTTTCCTAGCCCTTTCTGCCACTCACAAACATTTACCTGATCACAAGATTTTAAGATTTTCTTCTCCAAAATGGGTTTAACATCCTCTCTGGAAGCCACAGAGGCAATGGCTGCAGAACACGTCAAGAATTCTGATAAAGGACAGAACAGCACTGCACACCTTATTACAAAGACAGGTGCGGTGTCCCGGCCAGACCCAGCACCTGCGCAGCGTCAGTCCTCAGAGAAGACACACACACGTCCACCACGGCTTCCCTGAGTCACTTATCACCCGTGTCCAGTTCTCCTTAGATGGAGACCATCTGGAATTGCAGAGTTTTCCGCTCTCATCTTCTCTTGCATTTTGATCACCTGCCCTGACATATGCCTGGTGTCGTTCCGTGTTTATAGTATGTCTCCTGGGCAGTTTATGGCTCTGTTTCTGGCATTTCCCCTAAAAAATCATTTTGAGAATCACAGCATGAAGCTGGGATGGGGGAATCTAGCTTGGGCTGTTTAATTTTCTGTCATGGGACTTCCATATCCTTTTGGCTTTGGGAACTGGTGTCACTAAAATGCAAGATATTTATAAAACATACATGAGCAGGCAAGTCAGTGGAGCCCACTAAACATCTGGATAATCCCAAGAAGGAAAGAATGSCTGCTCATTTCACAAGGGATTTCCATGTACTTTGTCTAATTCTTATTACAATCCTGTGAGGTACGTTTCCTGTCTTCTAGATTAAATAAAGAGTCACAAATTGTTACATTCTTTCACGGTCTTCCAGAACTAAGAAGATTCAGGATGGAGGCTACCTGACCCTAAATCTGATGATCTATCCTGTAGTGTAACATATAAGAAGTAACATATAAATCAGCAGAAAACCAAGTATTGTCTGTGGTTCAAACGAACTATATGTATTTTTATTATTTGCAGAATTAAGTTGTTTCAACATATGTAATAAAATAGACTTCAGAAAAAGTACAGTGCAGTCAGGAAAATATCCAAATTGTAGTGTTTTAAAAATAATGTTACTATTAACTAGTGTTTATGGTAAACTAAATGGTTGGTGGACAGCAAGCAGGAAAAACACAGATTAAGGGAACGGAAGGACTTGTCCAGGTCCCTTTGAGGTGCTTTACAGCTGCCAGAACCAAGTTCTTAATTGTTCCACCCTATGTGGCAGTTGCCAAGGGTTATATCCCAGCAGTCCCCAAAGCCTGTGCTGTGTTCTGCTTCTCACACTGTGTTTGGTTTGTCTCYGAGTGGTTATTTAGAAATGTTGCTGATATATTTCTTTCTTTTGAGGGTGCACAGAGATTCTTTAAATGGTGCGTGCAGATCTTATTAAGTTTCTTACAGATATGATCTCTCTGTTCTGAGGGCTATTTTGCTTTTTATTGTCCTAGACAAAGAATCCTCAAGAGAAAATAGTGCAAAGGAGACCTACTAAGTGACACCATACTATCTTGTAATGACAGGTGAAGTGAAGGACTGTTGATAAATATTCTGGAAACTTCAGGGGATGTATGAGAACGTTTTTTTTTTTTTCCTCATAGGCATATCCTCATACTTAATACTAGGTCAGATATGAGGTATGACTGTTAGATTAAAAATGCTATGTAAATCTCAGCTGTATTCCCAAAGCACAGGAACCTAAATATTAATGAGAAGCAGATCATAAGGGGTTTTAAGCCCCTAGTTAACTGAAAGTAAATGCATTTTTGTTATTAATGAGGAAGGGATAACTTTAAATGCATAGATTTGATAAAAAAGAAAATGAAGCATGAAAGAAGAGTGGCAGTCAGGTAATTCTTTTTCCCAATGCAATCAGGAAGTTTATAGATGGAATTTGGAGACACAAGTCCAACTTTATTAATTTAGCCTTGTTAATTGCTAGCATGACTGTGTAATGTAGCAGCAGCCACTACATCCAGCCTGAAAGAAGAAAGGAAACCGGGGAACAACCAGGTCTTCCAGTTGTGTCCTTCATCTCTTTCTGTGTACCATTGCCACTCCCTCCAAAGTTCGTATTCATATCATGTGTGTGCAGTACCCACAAAGGCCAAAAGAGAGTGTCAGATCCACCAGAACTGGAGTTACAGACCGTTGTCGGCCTCCATATGAGTTCTAGGAGCTGGTTGCTTGGCTGTTGACATTAGCCAAAGAAGAGCTGCTCTATCATTGCCCTCATGGGGTCTAAACCAGGGTGGAGTAACACACAAGCTGTGGGTACTTTATTTTAGGTTAAAGTATTTTCAATGTGCAAAACAACAGGTGTTGCTATGGACTTCGTGTGTGCGTCCAATCTGCTTTGGTAGTCTTCAGCCATTACTTTGTCTTGCCCTTCTGCCAACACCTTTCTTCTTCCCAAGAAGTCTCTTTTCTACTTTAATATTTTTAAAATTTAATTTCTGGGAAACTAGAGAGAAGGCTCAGGGGTTAAGAGCTCTGGCTGCTCTTGCAGAAGACTCTGGGCCAGTTGCTTGAACCCATATGGAGGCTTACAACTGTCTGTAACTCCATTTCTGGGGGTTC
>BDUI01010528.1:19653-29897 GCA_002335545.1 Apodemus speciosus
ACCAGAGGCCATCACAAAGTTTTCTTTTTTCTTTTTTAACTTCACTCAAATGAGGCCCCAACTTCCACCTCATTAGTATCTGTACAACACTGTGTTTTATCATTGGTAAAATTCTCATGATTCTGAAWCCAACTATCTTTGGTCTCATTATCCAGGGAGTCCAGAATGTCACAACTAGTAAGAGGAAAGGAAATCCCAGAAGTGTTAACACCATTGATCACTGTGTAGAATTATCTTGTGCAGAAGTGTAGGAAGTAGAATATGACTGCCGCTTTTATTGGCCTTCCATTGGCCTGTGACTTCAAGTAGCACGAACTCAATATAGACACTCCATTATTGATGTTTCTACAAAACCTGCATTTTAATACCCCTCATGAACTCAGGGTTGATAGAAATAGTCTTGTGTCCTAATGATCCGAAACTGGAGATAAAAATAGATGACTTACCTCCTGGAACGAGAGGGTAAGTGTTCTCCTGGGTGCTGAAGAAATGTCTTTAATSTCGTGGCCTGAGAATGGCCTTGGTAATTGGTTCTGAGTAATTAACCATGGTCACTGCTCTTAATGCAAATTATTCCAAGGCTAATGTCGTGATGTCTGTATGACAGACATACCCCAAATTCAACTGATTTAAATAATCYATAAAGCACAATCAACACATTAAATGGAACCCAAACCCATATAACAGCTGCAACCATTCAGCTTTTGGGGGACCAACTCATTTTGTCAAATCCACTGAAAGCACATTTCACCAATATGCTATTGAATTTTTGTGTGTACATCTGTGTTTGTATATATGGTGTGTGTGTGTGTGTTGCAGTCACATGTGGGCTACAGGATACATATGGAGGTCAGAGAAAACCCTTCCTGTCAGTTCTCATTGTCTACCTGGTTTGAGACAGTCTCAGTGTTTCCTGATGTGTACACAAGGCTAGCTGGTCCTGGGGCTTGCTGAGATTCTCATTTCTCCACCTCCCATGTTACTGTAGGAAACCTGGGATAAGGGTGTGTACTGTYGTGCCAAGCTCTACATAGGTACTAGGACTCTGAACAGAAGTCCTCACACTTGTCCAGCAAGCATTTTACCCACTAACCCATCTCCCAGCCCTTGGATATTTTCAATAACCATAAACATTATTGTTATCATGCTTTGGATGTTATCTTCCAACCATAGTTTTGAGGGTTGCATAGAACCTGGTGAGACACAGTTAGTTCAGTCTTAAAAACGGGACAGTATCATTTCCACCATGCAAGTCTGTTCTCACAGAGCTGTGTGCTGGAGATGGTTCTTCCTGGCTCGCGCAATAACCTTTTCTCTACATGTAGCCATGTTCAGTGCTGTTGAGCTGGTGGCTTGAACTTGGTCATTGAGAGTGTACTTACACGTGATGGGGTTTTCATCCTTGTTGCTTTGAGACGGGGGTCTTACTATGTAGCCCCAGCTACACTGGAACTCRCTATGTTGCCTAAAGCCTGGTCTTGAACTCAGAGAGATCCACCTGCTTCTGCCTGTTGAGTGCTGGCATTAAAGGCGTGCTTCTGCATTCATCGYGAAGGACATTTTGACTCCTTAGAGGACGTTTGGAAATCATTAGGGATATATTTTGTCACAAATTGGGGGTTGCTGCTGACATCTAGTGGAGCCAGGTGTACCACTTAAGATCCCAGYAGTCTGGAAGACAGATCCCTCATCTCCATAGCAATGATTATCTAGCCCCAAATGTCCTTAGTGCTGAGGCTGATTTTCAATTATATCAAAGAAGTTGGCCAACATCAACGTGGCCAGCCCGCTCCCTGGCGTTGCCCTGCCCTCATCTTCTCCTCTCTCCTCTCTCTGTTTTTGGGTACCAGTTACCAGCTAACTCAGAAAGTGATTCTTTATACCTATGTCAAGTAAAATCCCTAATTCTTTTCAGAAGCCAATGGAAAAATAGATGATTTTGGAAGACTGAAAGAAAAATTTCCCCTGAGTAATTCATTCAGACTGTGGGTTARTAGGCTTTCTGCACAAAGAAGGAGAATTAATACTTTAAACTTGGTAGACCACCTGGGCTTTGAGAACCATCATATAGTAGAACACATCTTAATTCTTAAAGGAAGGAACRTATGTCTGTGTTCCAATAAAACTTTATTGGAAGCAGGGTGATAATTTGTACACTTGGAATAACAGCTCAGTCTGTCCCAGTCACTTTCTCAACCAAAACTTTATTCTGGAGCCATATGCCTTCATCTTATGTTCAAAACGCTCCCGAAGTCTGTTATTGATATTCGGGGTCAGTATCACAGCCCTCTTGATGATGCTGGTGCTTTAGATGCATGTTCTGAGATCCTGTCCCCAGTTCCTGTGCAGAATGGAGAGCCTTATTAAATACTACCCCTGGAACACAATGTCTAAAAAAAAATGCACCAAGGAGACTGNTGTTAGCATTTCTTCTAGGCTCTTCCCTACAGTTACCTGGCAATAGCCAGGCGTGCCTGACTACATGTAAAGGGGCTGCTTGCCCCCTCCTCTCTTCCTTGCTCTCTTCCCCTCTTTCCCTCTTCCCTCTCTGTCCCTTCTCTCTCCCCGTGTTCACAGATGGCCTCTACTCCTCTACTCCCCCCTCCCCTCTGCCTTTCTCTGTTTATATCCCCTCACTACTATCTACTCCCCTCCCCATGCCCTGAATAAACTCTATCCCATACTCTATCCGACCTTACAGCTATTAGTACCTCAGGCGGAAAGGACGCCTCYGCATGGGCCCGCAGAGGCCTCCCCTTCCATCTGCCCATACCACACCTCTTTCTTTTTTATAAAACAACAATCTACACTCTGCATCTTATTTGTGGAGAAGAAGAGAAGTTCTGGGTGGGATCCTATAGCATCCTCCTGGCTCCCCTGATAATTGGTGTTATTCCTGTCAACTTCCTTTTGTTCTGCAACAATTATCACATTTTCCCCCAGTAGCCTAGACCCTCTTCTAAGAAGTACTTGATGCCCCTGTGTGGGTGCTCAGCAGAGTGATTCCTGCTGTTAGGCCCTCCAGGGTCTMCATCACCTGAGTCTCATCCTTCCTGTGGAAACCCTCCCCTGGTGACTGAGGACGGTGGGGATTATAGGCTGGTCCATTTCAGTCAGATGTGATGCAATCAGATGCACAGTCCTTGCTAGGGAGCTCATGGTTAGCAGACGTTTACAGTAGCCTGCATTCCAGGGCAAATTCTTCCTCTACGCAGTTCTGTTTCTTTCTCYGTTCTTTCATAAATAAACATTTTCAAACTGTTACAAAAGAACAAGTTTATTAAGATCTATACATTGTAAAAATTGTTCTTGTGAAGTGTACAACTGGTGGTTTTGGTGTGTATCTTAGTCATTATTCTATTAGTGTGAAGAGGCACCATAAACACGATRGCTCTTATAAATGAAAGCATTTGACTGGGGCTGGCTTACAGTTTCAGAGGTTTAGTCCATTATCATCATGACAGGAAACATGGAGGCATGCGGTCAGACATGGTGCTGGAGAGGCAGCTGAGAATTCTACATCTGGCTCTATAGGCAGCAGGAAGATAGGCCTTGGGCCTGGCTTGGGTCTCTGAAACCTCAAAGCCTACCTGCCAGTGAAAGACTTTCTCCAACAAGGCCACACTTCCTAATCCTTCTCACGCAGTGCCACTTTCCGATGGCCAAGCATTTCAACATACTAGGCGATGGGAGCCATTTTTGCTCGCGCTATAACAATGTGTTCACAGAGGTGTGCCATTATCGCTGTCATTTCATTCCARTTGTTTTTATGACTTCAAAAGGGCCCTCTGTCGCCAGTAGCAACCACTCTCCTTTCTCACTCCCTCAGCCTTTGGCATCAAATATTTTACTTTCTGACCCTATATTTGACTATTCAGAATGTTGCATTTAAATGGAATCAKTCAATATGTGGCCTTTTGGAATCGAATTATTTCCTATTGTGGTTTCAAGGCTTCTTTATCTTATAGAAYATAGCAGTATTTCATTCTATTTTTATCAGTGAATGATATTCTCAAATATGATGTGTATTTAGATTTCAATTTTGTTAATTCATCATTAATTGATGTACACTTGGGTTAATAATAGTCATCTTCAACCTCAAACTCTATCTCTGCATGTATGTGTGTGTGTGTGTGTGTGTGTGTGTGTGTGTGTATTGAGCATGTGCCCTAAAAACTGTCTACACTTGGAACTGTTAGGACTTTGATTTCTGTATCAATGGGAGTTTCTAAGAAATTTCCTCCTGTGTTGGGTAGTTTTATGACAACTTGATATAAAACTAGGAACACCTCAGAAGAGAGTACCCTAATTGAAAAAAATTTCCCCGTCAAATTAGCCTATAGGTAAGCCTGTGGACCTTTTTTTTTTTTTAAATTAATGATGTGGAAGGGCCCAGTACACTATGGATAGTGTCATCCCTAGCAGATTGTCCTGAAATGTATAAGAAATCAAACTGCGCAAGCGTCGGGGAGCAATCCAGTAGGAAGCACTTTTCCATGCTCTCTACTCCAGTTCCTGCTTGTGTYCCTGCCTTGACGTCCCTCCAAGATGGACCATGAACTTTAAGCTGGAATAAAGCCTTCCCACGTTGATTTTTGTCAGGGCATTTATTACTGCAATAGAAACCTAACTAATGTACCGCCCCAAAGACAATCTAGCATCAGGCRAGAACATAATACAGACATCTCTGTTACAGTGACTGTCGTACAGGCTGATCTGTTGGGTATTTGTTCCTGTGGTAGCTGGTTCAGGTAGGAGACTAATCACGATTGAAGANAAAAAAAAAAAAACCTTTTCATAGATAAGTGGAAGCCCATTAAGATCTGATCCTTGGCTACCTAAAATTCTAGGTCAGCACTTAAAACAGAACATGCTGTTTTTATTAACATTTTATTATAGCAGATTTTAAGCATGTGCAAAAAAATATGCAGAGAAGATGATAAACCCGCTGTGTGCACTCCATACCTAGCTTTAAAAAAACGAACAGTACAGAACCCATCTGAATCATTAATACATGTCAACATTCCTTTCCTTTAAGATATTTTGAAGCAAACCGGACTTGTTTTGCTTCCTAGGCAAATACTAGGTCCATACTAGGCTAGTGTTAATCTTTAAAATAAAGTCTATGGTACAGCTTTGGTAATCAACACAAGGCAACAAGGGAATATAATCTCATGTATCACAATAAGGGCATGCAAAGCCACTCAGAGAGTCCTAGCCTTGTTGAGGGTGGGGATGGTCTAGCCACTAGGTCAGACTCACTGCTCAGAGAATCTGGAATTAATTTTGCTGGGGAAAATATAACCTGAACCTAATGAGGATCTGTCTACAGCCTGTGTATGAATGCATACAAAGAGGACCAAAGAACAGAAAGCGACATATCCAACATGGGAATGGCTCATAGCGAGCACGGTGGGTGGGTCTTTCCCAGTGCAGGTCCTTCCTACGGCCTCTGCTCTCTTGTCACTGGGCTCTAGACCTGAATCTGCAGCGCTGAGCCCTGTCTTTTAACATCTTAGCTTCGTGTTCACCGTTTGCTACKTCTTCAGCCTGCCTTTCACATGTTCTCCCCATCAACACTGGGCCCCAGAGCCTCTTTTGCCCCCACTGGGTCAGGTGCATTTTTTCTGCAACTCTTACTGTATTTTCTTCTTCCTTTCTTCCTCTTTATACTGCCAGGGTTATATGGGAGTGCCAGGCAATTCCTCTTTCCAGAGTGCTGAGACCGTACACTTGGTTGGGTGACCTCACTTCCCCCGACGGCTATTTTCCATGCACTGGATGCTTGCCACATGCCAGGCTCTGCATGATATGCAGGGTGGACGAGAATGGAAGAAACAGAGCCACGCCTTTGAAGAGCTCACGGGCTAGCTGATGCCTAGGCGAGTTGGGGAGTGGAAGAGAAACGAACACTGCAATGTATGAGCAAAACAAAAACAAAAACGAAAACAGAAGTATAGGTACAGCTAATGYGGATACATCAGAGAGGATAGATCTGTTCAGGGTAGCCGGGGAATGCTTGCCTAGAAAGGGCATTTGCTTTGTGTATTTGCATTTATTTCATTTTGGGGTCCTGTTGTTGTAAAACTAATATTTTACAGCGCTATTTGACAGGATATTTCTACATTCATTCTAGCCCATTTCAGCTTCCRAATAAATGACACGGAGACCTKGTATTTTTATTAACAAGCTGCAAGCACTAAGCTGGGCAGGTTCTGAGCTATTCTAATCCTATTCCGGGCCACATGCCCCTGTTCCTTGCCATCTGATCTCGCCCTGGCTCGCTCCAGTCCACGTGTGTCCTCATGGGTGCTCTCTCACGGAGACCTCACAGCGAACCCTCTTGGTCCATCTACATGGTCTCTCCACACCTCCTCCTCCTTCCTCCTTGTAGTCCTTCTCTCTTGGAACTTCCTCAGTGGGATTGGAATCCCCTGATTGGGATTGAAAGTCCTGCCCTAGTCTCCTCTTCTGCCTAGCTCTTGGCTGATCAGCACTTTAGTAACCAATCAGAGGTGATGCAAAACACATTTTACATAACAGTGAGGCTGGAGATGCTTGACTATCTCAACATCTGGGATGCAATCAGATATCTGAGAATAGAAATAATCATCTGAATACCCAGCATACAAAATCATCTCCCAATACACTATATACATACAATGATATAAATATATTATATATAAATATCTATATAATTGATATTATCTATCTCTCTATCTCTCTATCTCTCTCTCTCTATCTATCTATCTATCTATCTATCTATCTATCTATCTATCTATCTATCTATCTAATGTTATTCACAAAAATGCACGTAACCATCACTGCTATTTTGCCTGTCCCATGTCCTTCAAAGTTGATTGTCTATTTTCTTATGTGTCTTTTCAGAAGTTCTGTATGGATATGCGAGCAAATTTTTTCTTTCTTTCTCTGCAAAGGTGGTGGTAGCATGTTGTACTTTCTTGTGTGCACTTGGTGAGTTTTGAAAACATAATGTTATCTAGAGACAAGAGACTTTAGAGCAGGATTTCTACATTCAAACGCCAACTCTGTGATTCACTAGTTGTTCAAACTTGGCAATCCACTCAAGGCTTCTCTAGTTGCTTTCAATATTTTTATCTCTCGCTTTCAAATTCTCATAGCTTATTTTCTGCTAAACTAATCATCTATTATGTGCACACCATGCACGGCGTTATTAGATCTTGAGGTCTCTTTCAGGGATTCTCTTCCGTTCTGTTGGTCTGTCTGCTCATGTTCATATGAGGCACTATTTACCTTTTGGGGTTTTGCATTATACTTACCCTATGATAGGACTCTAGTTGGTGACTTAAAGATGATAGTACTTACGGTGTCCAAACACAGCAGAAGATGCAAATGGCTACCCTGTCTTGTTTAATGAGGGTATTAGTCTATCCCTCAGGGCATTGCTGGCTCTCATTATCAACTCACTTTCCAAACAGCCTACCTCTTGGTACCAACACACAGATGAGTAATTGTAGCCTAGRAATTTGGGCATGATATTAAAATTCAGACAGTGGTCCAATCCTAGAATTCTTCTAGAAGAAACTGGAGCTTAGAGAGGTGAAGTCACTTCCTTAGGGCTCCACAGCAAATAAGTGTAAAGTTGAGATTCGAGCCAAGTTAAAGTTGGATTCTCCATATAGGTTCATTATTAGAATTGTTACAAAGCTCGAAAAAAAATGAGGAATATAGAAACTAAACCTATCATATAGAACAATTGCATATATTTTTCTTAATATCATACACTCAAACATAAGACTATGGAAAAACATTACTACCATGTGATGAGGGCGCTAACTCCTTGGCAAATAGAGTCCATCATTTATCAAGTTCTATGCAAAGTGCTGAGGATACAGTGACAAATGGGATCTGGTGGTCAGTCCTAACTCATCCTCAGGAAGATAGGTAGGAGGTCTTTCTGGTCTGAACCCTTTTCATTTGTTGCTTCTCTAGACTATCCATCCATCCATGCTGTTTTATGCCAGCTTGTTTTGTTTAAAAACTAATAATAGGGGCTGGAGAGATGGCTCAGCAGTTAAGAGCACTGACTGCTCTTCCAAAGGTCTTGGGTTCAAATCCCAGCAACCACATGGTGGCTCACAGCCATCTATAAAGAGATMTGAYRYCCTCTTCTGGAGGATCTGAAGACAGCTACACAGTGTGCTTAGATATAATAAATAAAATAAATCTTAAAAAACCTAATAATGTATTAGTAGTGGTTTGTTGGGTGTGTGTGTGTGTGTGTGTGTGTGTGTGTGTGTGTGTGTGTGTKAAAGGTTATGAGGCTGTATGTGGAATCAGTGGCAAACAATGCAGTGCTTAGTCACACCTGCCCTGGAGGAAAGAGGGAGAAATCAAGATAAGCATGCCTGTGTTTGTCATAGCTGGACTAGCTGTTGAGCATGATCAACTTCTTTCTGTGGCATGAGCAATACCAACTCTATTTGATGGTCTCACTTGCCACTCTTCACCTGCTGAGGAAGCCATTCCCCTCTTGGAATGTCCTGGAGGAAGAAATTCTTCGAACTTGGCTTAATCACAGTTTTTCAAACACATTGTTTTTCTATCCAAGGAGCCTTGACTTATCATAGAAAATTACACAGACCTTGTCAATGCCAGAGATAATGCTATGGTTCAGTTCTATAGCACTGTCCACTTGAATACCCTTGGTGTCTCAATGTGGTAGTGGCTTCAAAAGTTATTCTCAAGAAAAGGAACTCCTGAGTTGAATGCCATACTCTGTTGTATGAAGGTCCTTTATAATAGGAAGGTCCCTTAATAATCAGTTCCTCTATCTTGTCTACATCAAAACCTTCTCTTGGAACCACAAGTAGAGTTAAAAAATATAAAGGTTACTGATTACTCTCCAGAGTTGTTTGAGTGGACTTTATCAAGACCATGTGAACACAGATTCTTACATTTCTGGGGTGTACTTGAGATAGTTTTCTCCATTCCAGTTGTTGGCTAAAAACCATGCTCATTAATGAAATACTTCCTCTGAGAAGTCTATCCTCAATTGTCTGTGAACTCCTGGGGCAAGCATTTAGATTTCTGAGCTGATGCCTCTCTTGTCACCTATGGTTGGTTACTCTTTGGACACTGGGTTTGGGAGATGATGGAGGCTGGCCTTTAGCTTATTGCAGGTCTGGAAAGAGTGTTACAATGGAAGACACTATCTCTAGAGCATGCTCAGTCAGTTTCCCGGTTGCTTTGGTACCTTAAGCCAATCACTTAAGCTCTATATCTTGGTTGCCTCAAGTGTAACCATGAACACTATCCATCTCCCTACTTCAAGGAGCTGTTGAGACAGTCACCAGAGATGACACATGGAAAAAGGCACTTTTGCAGGGCTAGTATATTGGACGTCTGGGTTTGCAGTTTCCTTTCCGTAGGCTTTCCTCTTGCAATCACCTCTGTGGGTACAGTCTACTTGTGTCCAGATCCAATTCTTTGTAAAAAGCTAGTAGATGAAGTCCCCCAATTCTGAATCAGGCTGGGTTTGATGATGCCACATACCTCTTATTTCCCATCACCATTCTTCTTGTTTACCAACTAGGTCTTTTAAAATGTTTCTCTTTTCCTATTTTTAGATTTTTTTTATTTTTAATCACACACACACACATGCATGTGCGCACGTGAGTGCATTTGTGTGTCTGTGTCTGAGTATCTGAATGTCTCTGTGTGGGTATTTACATGTGAATAAAGTTGACCACAGAGGCCAGATGAAGGTCTCAGATCCCCTGGAGCTGGAGTTCCAGACAATTGTGAACTGCCTGATATGGATACTGGGACCCAACCTGAACTTGGTTCCTCTGTAAGCTTATCCTCTTAACTGCTGAGCCACTTTCTCTATTCACACTTTCCCTTTTGTGGTATTGTTTTGTTTTGTCTATTTTGTTTGTTTTTTTGTTTTGAGACAGGGTTTCATTTTGTAGCCCTGGCTGTCCTGGAACTCATTCTGTAGACTAGGCTGGTCTCTTCAGAGATCTGCCTACCTCTGCCTCTAAATCCTGGGATTAAAGGTGTGTTCTCTCTCTCTCTCTCTCTCTCTCTCTCTCTCTCTCTCTCTCTCTCTCTCTTTCTCTTCTTTTTAAATAAAATCACTTTAGTTTAATTTACTCCTACATGAAAATACCACACAGCTAGCTCAAGGAAGCCACTTGAGCACATGCCCTGTCCCAAACCAAACCTTCCTACTTCCCAATAATCCTACATTTTTTTTT
>BDUI01010531.1:26969-38389 GCA_002335545.1 Apodemus speciosus
AAAAAAAAAAAAAAAGGAAGTAAAAAACAGAGTGCGGTAAAGTCAAGATTCAAACCAAGGCTGACTATAGCTTCACTGCCCTTGTTCCCAACTCTTCTGGCATCTCCTTTAAACCTTTAATTCATCTTTCTCTTTTTACCACTACTCATCAATGAGAGTAGCAGTGGGTAGGCTCTTACAGAACTAGGGAATAGAGATAGTTATTGTAAAATTGGCATCAGAAGATACTGAAAGATTTTGAGTCCCAGGTTATGAGCTGTGTAAATATGAAGGAAACTGGGGATTTTTTTTTTCCAAATTGAACAAGTTTTAAGAGTATCTTATGTCTCTTCCTTCTGGAAGCACACAGTCTAATATGCTTTACTTGCAAAATACTACAAAGCTACACTACAGATACATAGATACATGTCTGTACATCTGAATGATGGAGCTATCAATTTATGATCTGGACCAAGGACAGAGTTAGCTACTAAGGAACCCATGGCCTGAGTGACAAAATGTATAGCTACCTGCCTTTAATAACAGGTCGCTATTTTGCAACAAGAAAATATGATTGACTTTTCTTGACGTAGTTATTTTTGGTTTTGGTTTTGCTGTTATTTGGAGACAGGTCTTTTATAGCCAATTGAGCCTTGAGCTTGCTCTGTAGGTTAATATGACTCTGAACTCCAGATGCTCTTGCTTTCCATTCCCCAATATAGTGATTATAGGCATATGCTACCATATACTGCTCTTGAATTGTTTCTTGGAGTTGCTGGTTTCTTCTGCCCTTCTGTTCCTGAATGTCTTTGGTTGTTGATTTTTCATTGATAGGACTCTTAGGCTCAAAGTAGAGCTGGAAGGTTCCAGGGATATATTGTCTTCTCTTTTCTGAGACAGCAGCACCAAGGTCTAAAGCCAGGTGTCAGGTATCTGTAGGAAGATCCTCTCTACTGACTGGCTAGCAGAAAGTTTGCCAATACCAGTAGTTCTGTGCTTAGGTAAAGAGTAATTTTTTTTAACATTCATTTAACTTATTTTAATCTACTTTTAAAATTTTTTATTGGTTATTTTATTTATGTACATTTCAAATGTTATCCCCCTTCCCAGTTTCCCCTCTGAAAAAACCCTCCCCTCCCCCCTTCTATGAGGAAGCTCCCACACCCACCCACCCACTCCTGCCTCACCTCCCCGGTATTCCTCTACATTGGGGCATCAAGCCTTCATAGGACCAAGGGCCTCTCCTCCCATTGATTTCTGACAAGGCCGTCCTCTGCTACATATGCAGCTGGAGCCATGTGTACTCCTTGGTTGGTAGTTTAGTCCCTGGGAGCTCTGGGGGATCTGGTTAGTTGATATTGTTGTTCTTCCTCCTATGGGGCTGCAAACTCCTTCAGCTCCTTGAGTCCTTTCTCTAACTCCTCCATTGTGGTCCCCATTGTCAGTCTGATGGTTGACTGTAACCATCCTCATCTGTATCAGTAAGGCTCTGGCAGAGCCTCTCAGGAGGCATCCATATCAGGCTCCTGTCAGCAAGCACTTCTTGGCAGCAGGTGCTGGTGAGGATGTGGAGAAAGAGGAACTCTCCTCCATTGCTGGTGGGATTGCAAGCTGGTACAACCACTCTGGAAATCAGTCTGGAGGCTCCTCAGAAAATTGGACATAGTACTACCTGAGGACCCAGATATACCACTCCTGGGCATATACCCAGAAGAGTAATTGTTAATGGCACTGCTAAAATGGGACCCTGTAGAGACACACTTAGTAGCAAATTAATCCCGGGGAAATGTATGCAACATTCGGAACAGTAATTCTCAGCTTTGGGGTATTTGGCATTATCTGAAGAGATGTTCCATTCATCAAAACTGACTTGTGGAACAGGGTTACTTGTGTCTTCTAGTAGGATGGCAGCTACCCAATTTAACAATACACAGGACAACATCACAGCAGAGATGTAGACCCAGAATAGCAGCAGTGCTGCAGTTGAGAACTTCTAAATTATATCAATTTACCCAAAGTAGGAAGGAGTAAAATATTTCCTCCATTTGCATGGGAAAGTGACTATGTTTTCTTGTATTCATCAAACTCATTTTAACACAGTTCTGCTGCTGGTATTAACCCTCCCACACTGAACACAATATCTTTTTCCTGTTACCAGGCTCACTTGCCCTCTTTTCGGGGGATGTAACAAATTTTCTATTGATCTTTGTGTGCCCTCTGGTAGCAGGAATTCCTGCTCTGTCTCTTCTATTTTTTCTGATATTTTTTTCTCTGCTTGTCAAGGCTACAATTAACTTTACTAAATTCTGTCTGCAAAGAACAGTTTATATTTAAATTTGGATGCTGTCTTATGTTTATAACTATCCAGAAAAATCTGTGAAGGGCTGCCTCCTGTCTTTCTCAAACTCTGAGACCTTTTGCCAACAGGACTATGATGCAATGGTCAAGCTGGTAGAAACACTGAAGATGCTGCCTACGTGTGATTTGGCTGATCAGCACAACATTAAATTTCACTATGCATTTGCACTGAATAGGTAAGAATGGTTATGTGTAGGGTTTGCGAATATGTGACCTGTTATGAGACTCTACCTCAAAGAGAGAGGGAGGAGGGAGGGAAGGAGGGAGAGAGGAAAGAAAGGAAGGAAAAAAGGAAAGGAAAGAGCAAAAGGAGTAAGGAAAAAGAAAACCTAATAGCTCGGGGAGATAAGTAGTTTAATGAAGGGGCTGTCAAATGTGATACAGAAGTATTGCAGAGAGAGACAGAGAGGGACACGGACAGAGACAGAGACAGAGACATAGCGGCAGAGAGGGAGGCAAAGAGAGAGAGATGTTCTGTTTAGGGGTAGAGAAGCTTCTCTGTTTTTCCTTGTGTAAATTTCGAAGAATTATATCATGGATGGGAAAGGACAGGCTATGGAGGCTGGAATTTGGTTGGAATGTGAGCATAGAATTCTTTTTTACACGGTACACCCAAATATTATCCAGTGCAGCCAGAATACAAGATGCAAGTGAAGGCAAATGCAGGACATAAGGTTAAGTGTAGAGAATGGGATCATATACATGAAAAAGGTATTGCCAGGCAGAGGCAGTTTATGCCTTGATTCCAGCATGCTGGAGGCAGAGGCATACAGATCTCTGTGAGTTCAAGGCCAGCCTGGTCTACAGAGCTAGTTCAAGAACAGCCAGTGCTACATAAACCCTGTCTCAAAAATGAAAGTGGGAGGGAGAGAAAGGGCGAGAGCGGGAGAGAGAGAAAGCACGAAAGGTATTGGCAGTATCTTTTAGGCAATAGAGGACTACCTGAAACAACAAGGTTGATACTGCATGATAGATAAAGATGGGTCCTTGGTTAGGGTCTATTGCTGCAGTGAAACACCATGACCAAAAACAACAACAACAAAAAAAACCTTGGGAGGCAGGGGTCTACTTGGCTTATACCACTATTCATCATCAAAGGAAGTTGAAGCAAGAACTCAAACAGAGCAGGAGCCAGAGGCAGGACCTGATAGAGGCCATGGAGGGGTACTGTTTACTGACTTGCTTGCTCAGCCTCCTTTCTTAGAGAACCCAGGACCACCAGCCCTGGGAAGGCACCACCCATAATGGGCTTGGTCCTCCCCCACAAATCACTAATTAGGAAAATTCTCTACAGCCTGATCTTATGGAGGCATTTTCTCAGTTGCAGGATCCTCCTCTCTGATGACTAGCTATGTGAAGTTGACATAAAATTAGCCATGGCGTTGGTGTCTGTGTGTGTGTGTGTGTGTGTGTGTGTGTGTGTGTGTGTGTGTGTAACTTAGAAAGTCTTGCCTAGAGACTACAAGCCTCAAAAGCATAAATAGTCGGTAGATTAGCTAAAATGATGTGGCAAAGAGCCTGCAATTCAATGACTGAAATTTTCCACTTACAAAGCAGGCTAGAGGTGAGGTAACCAGGCTGTTAACACAGAAGCACTACTCTAAAACTTGCTTTCAGACTTAGCACCCAATCATTGTTTTAAGTTATTGTTATCCTCCTGTACCTGGAGGTCGAAGTACCCTTTCACAGGGGCCACATGTCAGATATCCAACTCATCAAATATTTACAATATAGATCCAAATGGTAGCAAAATTTGTAGGAACAAAAACACTGTTATGGTTGGGTGTCACCACAACATGAGGACTATGTTAAAGGGTCACAGCGTTTGGAAGGTTAAGAACCACTGCCCTATCATGTTGGCCTCATCTGCGTGGTTGAAGCTAGTTCACTGCCACTATTACACTGAAGCCTGGAAAACAGGGTAGAGACAAGAAGGAAGTGTGAGGCAAGTTCCTCCCCTGCCCTCATTATTTTTTCTGGTTTTGTACATTATATTTTGATCATATCCATCCCCCTCCAGAACTACCACCAGACACTCCTCTTGCCTCTCCACCCAAATTTATATATATATTTTTTGTATATCTACTTTTTTGTATATCCACTTTTTAAAACCCATCAAGTCTAATTTGATGCCTATACATTCTTGGTTGTCTGGCCTTCTGCTGGTTTATGGTCAACATACCAGGGGGATACACTTTTAAAGAAAACCAACTCTCACTCTACCTACACTAACAATTATTGATAGCTCCTTAGGAGAGAGACTGCATGCCCATCTCACCTCTCCATGCTGAGATTTTGTCTGACTTGAACTGGCAATGACCTTGTGTGTATTGGCACAACTATTGTGAGCTCATATGTGAAATTGCACTGATATGTCTAGAAAACAGTTTCCTTGTCATCCACAACCTCTGGCTCTTACAGTATTTCTGTATTCTCTTCTGTAGTGATTCTGGGTCCTTTGAAAGAAGATGTTYCATTTAGGATTGAGCATTCCACAGTCTCTTATTCTTTGTACCTTGACATGTTTGGGTGTCTCTGTTAATCATCATCTACTACAAATAGAAGTTTCTCTGATGATGCTTAAGAGACATATTAATCTATGGGGGTGTTACTAGGAATCAGTTTAATACTGTGTTCATTTAGTAGAATAATAGTAGAATGGGCTTATGACTTGTCTAGCTACAGTTTCCTTGCCTGATAATGGTCCAAAGTATGGCTATCATCTTCTGGACTCAGGCTAAAATCCAATAAGTAAGTAGTTATTACTGTCATGATGTTCATGACACTGATGCATCACTTGGGATGTCTTGCTAGGTCAGGTGTGCACACATGCATGCCTGTGTGATTATGTGTGTACGTGTGTGTATGTGTATGCATAAATATGTGTGTATATACTTATTTGTGTTTGTACACTCATAAGGAAGGAGCTGAAATGGAATTACTCTATAATGGGGGCAACAATGCCTCTACTAGACACCTCAGGCTAACAAGTAAAAATCTCCATGCTAGGAATGAATTGCCTTTTTTGGAGTTGTTGGCCAGTGAGGTTCCATAGACCCCACAAACATTACAGGTGATTGCCAGTGCTATTGGTTACCATACAGATCTTGAATGCAAGACCCTGTTCTGTTGATACCGTGTAATTGACTCACAGAACATGAAGAAATCAAGCTGCTGCTCTTCTAGAAAGTCCATCCCTGCAGGGTAGCTTTTATAGTGTGGGAAGAAGCTATGAATGCTACCAGAGGAGAAAAATAAACAAGTAATTTTCTCTAAAGTGGTATCTTAGTTAGAGGTACTATTGCTGTGATGAAACACCATGACCAGAAGCAACTTGGGAAAGAAAGGGATTATTTGGCTTACTGTTTATCACTGTTTATCATTGACGGAAGTTAGGACAGGAGTTCAAACAGAGCAGGAACCTAGAAGCAGGAGCTGAGGCAGAGGCAAAGGAGGGCTGTTGCTTACTGACTTCATTATTCTTTGGTCCTTGCTCAGCCTGCGGTTCTTTTTTTTTATTGAACATAATCTTCATTTACATTTCAAATGCTAAAACCTTTCCCAGTTTCCCCCTCCCCAAAAAACCCCAAACCCTCCTCCCACACCCTGCCTCCAAGTATATGTCCCTCCACCAAACCCACTCCCACCTCCTCCCCCCTCGATCTCCCTTTGTTGGGACCTCTATTGAGCCTTTACCTGACCAAGGACCATTTCTCCCACTGATGCCCAACAAGACCTTCCTCTGCCACATTTTTGGCTGGAACCATGTGTGCCCCTTGGTTGATGGTTTAGTCCCTGGGAGTCCTGGGGTGTCTGGGTGGACAACATCATCGTTCTTCCCATGGGGCTGTAAACCCCTTCAGCTCCTCTGGACCATCCTCCAACTACTCCATTGGGGATCCCATGCCCAGTCCAATGGTTGACTGCTAGCATCTGCCTCTGTATGTGTAAGGTTCTGGCAGGGCCCCTCCGGAGACAACCATGAAATGCTTCTTTTGGTATGTACTTCTTGTCCATAATAGTGTCAGGGTTTGGTGACTGTTTATTAGATGAATCCCCAGGTAGGGCAGACTCTGGGTGGCTTCAGTCTCTGCTCCACACTTTGTCTCCCTTATTGCTCCTGTGAGTATTTTGTTCACTTTCTCAGAGGAACCAAGGCACCCTCGCTTAAGTCCTCCTCCTTCTTGAGCTTCCTGTGCTCTGTGAATTGTAACTTGTATATTTTGAGCTTTTGGGCTAACATCGGCTTATTAGTGAGTGCATACCATGTGTATTCTTTTGTGATTGGGTTACCTCACTCAGGATGATATTTTCTAGGTCCATCCATTTGCCTACAAATTTCATGAATTCACCATTTTTAATAGCTGAGTAGTACTCCATTATGTATATGTACCACATTGCCTATATCCATTCCTCCGTTGAGGGACATCTGGGTTCTTTCCAGCTTCTAGCTATTATAAATAAGGCTGCTATGAACATAGTGGAGCATGTGTCCTTATTACATGTATCAGCCTGCATTCTTACAGAACTCAGGCCCACAAGCCCAGGGATAGCACCGCCCACAATGGGCTGGACTCTCCTGTATCAACCACTAATTAAGAAAATGCCTTATAGCTAGATCTTATGGAGACATTTTCTCAAATGAGGTTCTCTCCTTTCAGACTACTCTAACTTGTGTCAAGTTGTTGTCAAGCTGACATAAAATTAGAACAACTGAGTTGCTACTTCTTATATTCCACTGATGTGAACTTATTCTCCATCTTGCCACAAATGAAATTAGGAAATGGTAGTTTCTGGCTAAGTGGCCATTCAAACATGACTACTGTAAATTTGCAGAATAAAATAGTTTCACATTTTAACCTCAAAATCTCAGGTGTCTAAATGTCTTATTTCTACTGTCTTTCTTATTCCATTGATAATTATAATATAAAGAAAAATACTTTAAGAATTATGTACATTTTTTTGTCCACAGTAAGTAAGCTGTAACTTATGAAATCTTGTCAGTTCCAGGACAGCCAGGGCTACACAGAGAAACCCTGTCTCGAAAAACAAAAAAACAAACAAAAAACAAACAACAACAACAACAAAAAGAAATCATGTCACATCAGTACAGAAGAGTAATCTAGAAATGTATGCAACTTGGTTTAATAGCTGGGGACTTATAGGATGTCCTCATCAGCCTTCCAACCAATGAATGCTCTCTTCAAATAAAGAATGATCTGAGGATTACTGCCTCTGGTTTCCCAGTTTCAGAGGCTTCCTTTTTCAGCAGCTGGATTAAGCTTTAGATTGTTGAAATGGCACTGGCAGCATCTTTAAGACAGCAACAAAACAGGAACCCATATTTTCCCAGAATCTTAACCCATGTAAGGTCACATGGCTCTTAAATCAAAATAAAGTTTGCAAGCAGTAAAAGCGTGTGGATCTTAAATACATAATTTGATGAGTATGAAAAATTAATATACACATCTAAATGATACCCCTGACCAAAAAAAAATTCTAAAAGTTTTCTGTTTTGCTTTATCTGTAACCTCTACAGCAACCAGTGTTACATCCTCCAATCTCCATAGATTATTTTTTCTTGGCCTCAACTTCATAAAAATAGAATCATACAACATATTTTCTTTTGTATTTGGCTTCAGGATTTCAATGGCATGTTGACAATACTCATATGTCATGGTATACATCACTAACTCCTTTTTGTTGCTGTAGAATATCCCATTTTATAGATGTGTCATGATTTATTCATTTTACTGATGATGGGCATTTAGGATGCTCCAGATTTGGAATGTTAAAACAGATACTTTTGTAAATATTTCTTTGCATGTCTGTCTGTCTGTCTGTCTGTCTGTCTGTCTGTCTGTGTCTGTCTGTCTGTCTGTCTGCCTCTATCTATCTATCTATCTATCTATCTATCTATCTATCTATCTATCATCTATCTATCTATCTATTGATAGATGTACACAGAAATATGCATATATATTTAGATACATATATACCCCAAAGTAGGGAGAGCATCTTAAACCTGAGAAAACAAACTCTAATAATCCTGTTCCCTCGGTGTAGTGTGCTCCAATTTTAGTAGCATGTGACTCTATGTGATTGATTATTGACTTAAAAGAATTAAATGTGTCATCACTTGTAAAATACTTGGGGAAATTCCTTATGTACTCTAAGTACTATAAAATTAACTTGTTAAATAAGAACTGGAAGCCATGTGAATTTCTTGTTGCTATCTTTTCAACTAGACACATCAGAGAGTACCCACTGTCAAATAGTGGATAATATTATTAATAATTATCCTCTCAAAGACATGAAAGAATAAAACAGGATTTGAAGTGGAAATTGACATCTAAATGTGGCTATGGAAGTATGAGATGATTCAGAGGAAAATATGTCTCTAATCTAGAAGGAGAATAATTTGTATTGCATATAAAAACTAACATTTCTTTTGCTGTCTGGTCTGATTGTCTCCCATCAGATACTGGCTCTGTCGAGCCTGGGCAAGGGTCCTTGGGTGCTTAGAACCTTATTTTCCACACAGTAAGCTAGGAGTTTCGAAGTGCTTCATTTATATGTGTAGTCTTGAAGTTCATGTTTCTGTTTGAATTTGTACAGCTCTAAGCATACTTGTAGTAGGATATGGCTTTGCACATAGTTTTAAGGAAGTTAGTAGGGCTGCCTTATACGTATAAGGGAAAAGGAGATGGACAAAAAAAGGAAAGAAAAGGAAAGAAAGGAGTATTCCTGCATTTCAGTTGACCTTTACTTTTTATGAAGTGAACCAAAACATGGCCATAAATTAGTTACTAAAGGTTGGCAGAAATGAGTGATGTTTGACCCTCAGATGGCAAGGGCTCCCTGTCAGTAGGAAAGCTGGCTTGAGCCGGCCTGCTTTTCCTGGTATCTTCCACTTCGCTGCATTCAGAAGCCCATTCAACACTACTTGAAGTTTCCACTGGGCAGTTAAACTGCTGGCCTCTCAATGGTGTGAAATCCTTTACGAGCAATTTGGTATTTGTTATTGCTTTTATAGAGAAGACTTTACTATATACACAATAGCAGGTATAATATTCTAACCAAAGATCTAGCTAGTGAGAAGAAAGATAGCTGTGCTAGACAGTGTTATTGTTTGTTTGTTTGTATCATCATTATGTTACCTGAGAGAAACAATGTAAAGATGGAAATACTTGGTTTGGCTCTCACCTTCAGAAGTTTTAGACCATAGTACTCAGCTCCATCACTTGTGGACCTGTGGTAATGCAGTATGTGGTAAGGAGCATATAGTGGAGCAGGGAAACTCGCTTCATGGCTGACCAGAGGAAAGTGCAAAGAGGGGGTAAGACATAGCTTTTCAGTAACTGACTTCCTCTATCTCCTAGTTTTTACTCCTTCCAAGAAATGTCGTCGTATTGTGAATTCATCAACAGATTGACTAGGTCAGATCCCTCGAGATGCAGTCACTTCCAAAAAGTCCATCAGCTGGTAACAAAGACCCTAGTATATGACCGCATTTGGGATATTCATATCCAAATTATCACATTCTACCTCTGGCCCCCAAACTCATGTGCATCCCATAATACAAAGTACATTCAATCTATTTCCAGGAGTCCCTATAATCTTAACAGTTCTGGCACTGTTAAAAAGTCCAAGTCCAAAGTCTCTCTGAACACTAAACTATTAGTTGGGAACCTCTGTAAAATGTAGAAAGTATGCCATATACATTTCACACTCAGAGGCACAGAGAAAGTATTTCCAGTCTCAAAAAGAGAAATGGGGCCATAGAAAAGAGGGATGGGACAAAAGCAAGACTAGAACTCAGAAGGACAAACCTTAAATCCTGTGGATCCATGTCCAGCATTTATGACATGTGGTGCATTATGTGAGCTCTAGGCAGGTTACAGTTGTCTTGCTGCTATGGCCTTGCCTTCTGCATCTTTTTTTTTTTCTATATTCTTTGTTTACATTCCAAAGACTTTCCCCTTTCCCAGTTCCCCCCTCACCATATGTCCCATAAGTACTCTTCCTTCCGCCCATTCCCCAATCACCCCCCACCACCATTTCTCTGTCTTGGTACTCTCCTACAATAGTGGATCCAGTCTTTTCTGGACCAGGGTCCTCTCCTTCCTTCTTCTTGGGAATCTTTTGATTTGTTAATTGTGCCTTGAGTATTCAGAGCTTCTGGGCTAATTAATATCCACTTATCAGAGATTGCATTTCATGTGTATTCTTTTGTCTGCATCTTAAATGGGTGCTATTACGGGCTGGCCCTGCTCACTACCTGCAGGTTTCTTCAGATACAAGTCTCTGATATCTCTAGTAGTTTTACCTGCACAGATTTACATATTGCCCTCTAGGTGTTGCCTGTAGGAATCTCGATCCTGCCACTTATTACCTATGTTCCCAAGCTTCCTTTTGAAATCTGAGTAAAGCCTCATGACTCCATAACTCTTGCTAAAACAGTATCATATGGGCACCATCAAGGTCTGTTGCCATCTTAAGCAGTTTCTGCGCCCCCTTGGACTATGGCTTCAGTGGCTTATAAGTTGCTTGGATGAGTGAGCATTGAGAAACACTTTCCAAATGGCCTTATGCCACAGAGATCCCTGAGCTCTTTTATAAAGCAAAACTCTTTGAAATTAGTTAACCTTTATACCCTTGAGCCTGCAATGCACAGGTCTGGGTCATTCCTGAAGATATTCAAGGAATCCTTCCTATTGTCCTGATGCAAAATACTTGGTTTCTCTTAATGGGCCAAATCTATTCAGCAGCTATATACTCCCCGCCCCTGAGCTAGCTGCTGCTTTTCTGAACAAGTTGTAAAATGTCCAAACCTTTTTGCTTATAAAACATAATTAAAATGGGGCAGCAAGATAGATGCCACAATCCGAATGTCTGGTTCCCTTGAACGTTTTTATCTGCCAAACTTAGTAGTTTATGACCATTGTTTTTTAATTAATTTTATTTTTATTTATTTATTTTTGGTTTTTTGGATTTGGTTTTTTTCAAGACAGGGTTTCTCTGTATAGCCCTGGCTGTCCTGGAACTCACTCTGTAGACCAGGCTGGCCTCGAACTCAGAAA
>BDUI01010532.1:17995-30141 GCA_002335545.1 Apodemus speciosus
GCACATGCACAGACACACATAGGTTCAGGTGAAACACCATAAACAGAAGATACCTCTGCCCATTTAAAATAAATAAAAAGTTTGAACTTTGATTTCAAAGCTGTGTCACCTCATCCACTGGTTACTATTATTGTATARTATTAAAAATATGTATTTTCCGAGGCATGAGGAGAACCACAAAAGCACAATTTGCTCAAAAATGYCCATGTCATCTAGCACATTATGTAGTTTTAAGAATGAATATATGTTTATCAGCACACGTTTCAAAGTCCTAAGACGCAGYMCTAACGGTAAGCCCTTCTCTCTCAGATACTCAGTTCCATCGGCACCAGAAGCTTTGGAGTGTCTTTCAGATGAGTAAGGAGCCAGGTAACGTTTCCACTCTGAATTAAACACCTGTATTGGTGTTTTGGCAGTTTAGAAGTGAGTAGCAAATGCTGTTTGTTTGTTTGTTTGTCGGAGGATTTTATTTGGGTTTTTCTGAGACATTGTATCCCTGTGTATCATGGGCTGGTCTAGAATTCAAGCTCACTGTGTAGACAGGGCTAGTCCGGCACTTGTGGTGGGTTTCCTGCCTTTGCCTCCAGAGTGATGACACTGCAGGTGTGTGCCTCCACACCCAGCCCAGCCATCTGCTCTTGGAAAGATGTGACTGTTCCTCATGGGTGTCCCCTGGCCCTGTCAGGAGCCTGCGTGTGGGGTGGCCATTACTGCTCTGGGGTACAGGAGACAAAGACATCGGACCTCTCTTTTTCATATTTCTATATCTCTGCATTTTGACAGGTGAAGAAATCGACTTTTTTGATATGGAACARTTCCAACGTTCCTTTAAGAGAATTCTTCAGAGAGCATTAAAAAATGTAAGAACCCAAGTYCTCTTGGGTTTGTATGAAATTCAGTTTAATGATATCTGGGAAATGGAGGGGCGGGCGATAATATGCCATTTTACCTTTACAAACTGAAATAAATAGTACTTCCAGCTCTCACCTGCCCATCCCACCCAGTGCTTCTTAGGGGCAACACTGCCCAGCGGCACTCTGCTGTGGCAGAAGTACCCTTTGTTGACAGTGTCCAGTTCTTAGCTGGCTGCCACTTGAGGACTTGATAGGTGGCTGATAGGACTAAGCAAATGAATCCTTAAACTTACTTAAAGTTTCCCATTATATGGTTCGCATGTGGCTAGTGGCTCTGCATTGGTCATCATTCACTCTGGCCCGGAGTAAGACACTCTGCTGTTCCAGCCAGCAGGGGCCACTGAGCATGCTCTCTGCCGTTCACCAGGGCTGACTCGCTGTTCTACAAACCCACAGCCCAGCCAGGGAGAGTTCCTCATCATTGCAGCAGGGGATCAGGAAACAGGAGCTCTTCCTGGAGTAAATCCCAGAGGGAAGGAGAGCTAGCCAGCTGTCCCTCTGCAGGTTCCCCTTTCCTGGGTCAGAGCCCAGAGGTGGACGGGAGCTAGCTGACGGCCTAGCAGTGGCCATTAAACTCCAGAGCAGGTCCAGTTGTAGCTGCAAGTTTAGAAAGACTGATGGCTGGCTGTGAAATGGGCACCCCAGAACCTCCTGTGCCGCCACATTCCTAAATCGCTCTGGCTGCTGAGACACATGCATCCGGATCAGCGCATTCAGGGCCCATCGCCACCCAGGAATCCTGCTGTAAACAAAGGGTCAAACTAAGGGTGGGAGCCTGCAATGCCAGAAAGGCTTCTAGAAAGCCACCCCCTTCCCTTTGGTTTGCTTTGGTTTTGAGATAGGCTCTCCCTGGCTGGCCAGAACTCACAAAGATTTGCTTGTCTCTGCCTTCCAAGGCTGAGATTAAAGGTGTGCCCAGTCAGATACCTCATTTTTTAAAATTTCTTTTATTACTTTATGTGTATTGACGTTTGTCTGCCTATATATCTGTATACMGAGTGCRTGTCTGGWGCCTGCAGAAGCTAGAAGAGAGCATCACATCCCCCGGGGCTGTAGTTATAGATGGTCGGGAGCCACCCTGTTGATGCTAGGAACAAATTGTAATCCTCTGCAAAGCAGCAAGTGCTCTTAACCTATGAGCCCTCTCCTGCCAGATTATACGTGGTTTTTTTAAAGGGATTTTCTTTCTCAGATATACTTTACAAGGTGTAAATAGATCTTCATAAAATAATCACAAAATGTTTTCCCAAACAGTCCCAAAATGGTATCATAAGAAGTCGAAAGAGCCGACAGAGCGTGGCCAGAGTTCACCTCCATATGTGTGCTGTGGCAACGTGTGCACCGACATACTTACCAACCCACGTGCACGAAAAATTATACTGACATTGATTGTGTCTCACGTGCCTGTAGTCGGCGCCATGGTGAGATTTAACCACGAAGACATCTTTTCTTTTTTGTTTTTTTTTTGGTTGTTTTGTTTTGTTTTTCAAGACAGGGTTTCTCTGTGTAGCTCCGGCTGTCCTGAAACTCACTCTGTAGACCAGGCTGGCCTCAAACTCAGAAATTCGCTGCCTCTGCCTCCCGAGTGCTGGCATTGAAGGCGTGCACCACCACCTCCCGGCCATCTTTTCTTTATAAGGTTACCATCAGCTTCAGAGTCTCCAAGGAGAATTCCATATGGATTCGGGTTGCCTGGGGAACGCAGTACTCACAGCCAAACCAGTACAAGCCCACGTTTGTGGTGTACTATCCCCAGACCCCGTACGTCTTCATTTCCTCCTGCCATCTGAGGAGCACCGCGCCCCTTCTCCATCAGGTAAGGAACAGAGTACGGCAGCTGGAGTGCTAGGAACCCTTATCTCAAGGGCCTCGTAGATAGAAACCACATACCTAGATGAACAAATACCCAGCTCCCGTTCTCCCAGGGAGGGAGAGCTTTTCCATCGGAAATGTGACCRAAGGTATTGCCTTGGTCTAGTCTTTATTATCATTGTAAAAGTAATGTGCRCTTAATATTAAAACCACCAAGTCCCTAAAGGTAAGGGCGAGTTGTAAAACTCCCCACCCCTTTATTCTACTCCATTCACCCCAAACTCTTTGTCACTTTGCCAGTGTCAGGATTAGTGCTCTGTGTTTCTACAGTCTGCCTATCGATGGAAACTGACATKTATGACCATCGTCCACACTTGGTGTACACAAAAACACTGCCCGTGTCAGAGGTAGCCTCTCTCTTTTTAGGGGTTTGCCTTTGTGTCTTATTCACTATTGTATTGTGGGAAGACAGCATGACCAAGGCATCTCTTATTTTGAAAGCATGTAATTGAAGGCTTGCTCACTGTGTCAAAGGTTTGGCCCATCACAGTCATGGGGGTGGGGGGTGGGGGGGAGCTTGTCCATCTGCACTCATGGCACTGGACTAGTAGCTGAGAGCTACCTCCTGATGCACAGGGGTGCGGGGACAGACTCCGACTGGGTTGTGGGCTTTTAAAACCTCAAACCCACCCCAGTGACACACTTGCTACAGCTACTCCAAGGGAGCCGCACTTTGTAATCATTGTAACTCTTTCAGACAGTTCACTCCCTGACCTAAGCACTGGAGTAGAGGAGCCTGTGGGGGACATTCTTACTCAAACCACACTTCTGTGCTGTGGGTATCCTAGCTTTCCCAAAAAGAATTCATCCCAAATTTGGGCTTAGTCATTATTCCTCCCGTTAGCATCCTCTGGGCTTCCAGAGTCCCCGCGGGAGCTGGGTGCAGGTGAGGCGCTCCGCGGCTGGCTGCACGGCTCCCCACACACCTCTGTCTGATAATGCACCTCACACTCCATGGTCAGCAGCAGGCCTTGGGGTCCCATGAATAAGGGGAGAGATAGAGTTACATTTCTCACTGGCAAGAGTCGGGGGGTTGTTCTGAGACAGGGCTCACCTGCCTCAGCCTTCCTGGGGCCGGGGCCTCAGGTGTGCACCTGCATTTCACTGAGCAGTATGTGTAGACCCACACACAACCCTAACAGTCTCGCTCCTTCTCCAAGGCACTGAAAGTCGCCAGCAAGCACCATCATATCGTGCAGTTGGATCTGAGAAGCCGGCACCTGGACTCACTCAAGGCTATCGCTTTCAGAGAGTATGGTCAGGTGAGCCAGCCAGCAGCTCTTTAAAGTTGTTTTCCTTTTTTCTTGCATGCACAAAATAGGTGGAGGCCACACCGTCACTCACACAGTGAAGGTGAGTGGGTGAGGCTTTCAGTCACCTCATTTTGCCAGTGTGTTTACTCTTTCACAAAATCATATGTACACAATGTACTCTGATCATATTGRCCCCTGATTTATCCTCTTATCCTGTCCTCATCCCGCCAAACCCCTTCTCATCTTCCTGGAGTGGGTGGGAAGGCAGGGAGGGGCCTTGGGAGTTCTTTGCATTTAATTCAGGCTGCTTGTGTGCACATGGGTGTGGAGTATGGCTCCTCCCCCAGCAACCATTAACTGCCTTGAGCTCCTCAGAACGGGTGGGGCCTCGTGAGCCCCCCCTCCTGGACAGATGATGAATTGTTTGGATGCTGACATTTCCATTGAATGACAAGGTCTGAAGGTTTCTTCTGTACATGGCAAATGTCTGCGCACGGTCAGACTCTAGGCGGATGGAATTTTAAGGAGRTTATGTTATATCTTCTATCCTAGCCAGAGAGAAGTGATGGCTCTCTGCAAGTCACTCTGTAAGGGCATGGGGGAACTCGAGGATGTTCTTGCCACAAGGTTCTGCCTCTGTGACATRAGCCACTATAAACAGGAACCTCGAACTGTGAACCACCATAAATGCTTCTTCCCTTTAAGAAGGAAAGTARTTGTTACTTTTGTTGTTGTTGGAAGCTTTAGGATGGGATCTTGTATACCCCGGGCTAGCCTAAAACGTATTACTCAGCGGAGGCCTCTGCCTCCCAAGTGCTGGGATTCCAGGCCTGGGCTGCCGTGCTGGCCTGGTAAGAAGTTAGATGATGGATGGTTCTCTCCCTGATTGCCCCTTCCTTGTCTGCCCTCCACCCTCCTGCCAAGCTGACATCAACTGCTGCCCTGCGGCAGCCCTTTATTAGGAGAAGTCACATGTTAGCTGCCAGGCTGGGAAACTCACTCACTCTGGCAAGAGTCAATGGAAAGGATGCAAGAAATGTGGGCTGTGGTTGCAAAGCTATTTTTCCTAAAAGGCCCCTGAGAGGTTTTTGGGGGTACAAAGACGTGGTRTTAAAGCCAAGGTGTCAGGTGCTGTCTCTCATTCCTCTGGATTTCATATAGCCCCTGCACCTCGACATGGTTTGGTTTTGTTTGGTGCTGTGGTGAACCCAAGGCCTCACACTGGCTAGGCAGATGTTCTAACATTAGGCTAAATCCYTTGCCCAAGATTCATCGTTACACCGGTTCCTCAAACAGCCATGCTGCGTGGCTTGCTRTCCTAGGAGCTATGCTCGGTTAGTCAGCCTGGGACAGAGCTCTTGCTTCTTTCTATTTAGTAAGACTATAAAATACAAGGCCGCTTTTTTAAAAACTAAGATTTAACACATCTTTACACTTTAGAAAATTGTCTTAGCCCAACATGTTAAATCGGTAACATATTCTTTTTCTTTCTCCCAGACCTCTGAAAATTACAACTCCACAATGTCTCTGCATGAAGGAAGCCTTGGACTAGAGATAAGTTGTGCGTGTGCTCTGAGACAGAGCTGGGCTGGGGAAGGGCTCTCAGATGGCAGCCGTGCAGTCAAGCATCCGTGCGGGGATCTCACTGCAGAACTGCTTCATACTTTCCAAAAATCCAAGACTTAAGTATTTGGAGGCAGAAAGCCAAGCTGCCACAGGTGTCCTTGAGAATTTACTGAAATGTCTGATAGTCACTGAGAGTGCAGTCATGCCCACCAGCATACCACAAGGTTTGCATGTGATTGATGRCTGTCCTGCAAAGAGGTGCTGTCCACCGGGAAAGCCAGTTTTGGGAATGCCTGGTAACTCAAAGCAAGAGTTGGGTCTGTCCAAGGTGGAGCCCTGCTCCTAATGAGCGGAGTGCACTGGTTCTAGAATATGTGTCTCCACTCCGAGAGAATCTGAGTCTCTCCCTGGGAAATCTAAACTCAAGATTAGCAGAGGAAGAAAATAAAGCTGACGTTAGGAACAGACTGTTAGACTCAGCGGCAGAAGGCCTGCCGGTGGGCCCATGCTAAGGAAAGAAGCATGGTACAGATCTACTCATGGAGCCTGTACGGAAGCTGCTCAGGAAGTGTATTAGAAGCTAGACGGGGATGGCCCTGGTGGGATTTCTTACTCCCTGTGTCAGCCTGTGCCTTCCAGCTGTTCTGTCATATCATTATTTCAATGAAAAAAGAAGGCGCTGGGCACTTCTGAGTAACAAACCATSTGCAGGCTTAGGGATGGGACGACTGCTATGTAAGGTGACGGGTTTTCCTAATGACACTCTCAATCTGAACCCCTCCACAGTGGACTCAAGGATCATTCATGAAAACAAAGAAGAAAAAGTGAGAGTCTGCAGAGTCACTCAGGAGGCCTTTGGATCCTATCCGCAGCCACGGCTAGAGTTCGCTCAGTATAAGGTARGATGGTGCAGCAGACATCGCCAGCAAGTTAGGTACAGGAACTGTGATTGGAAAACATGTCCAAAAACGATTCTCTTTTATAAGTTACCTAGAGCTCTTCATTATATTTCTAAATTCTCTTGTTAGCAAAGGAAACATCATGAAATTCTGAATATGCTTTTGCATTTTGTCTTCATAGTAATTCAGTTATATATTGCCGGCTGTGGGGAGTGGGGAGGTCTATACCCTACTAGCTTATCCACACATAGAACAGTATTTAGCAATTAGTAAATGTTCATAAATACTYGAATGAGTTGGGTATGGTGGCCCTGTGATGGGCAGCAGCCCCTCAGTAATCCCAGCATTTAGGAGACTAAGGCAGAAAGATCTTAGGTTTAAGGCTAGCCTGGGCTACTTTGCAACTTGGAGGCAAACCTGACTGACTGACTCAGAAACCCAAAAACAAGAAGAGAGAAAGCATATAACCTACTTAGCTGATTGGCATCTGTTGCAGAAAAATCAGTAGTGTAAAGAGACTATAAATTAAACTTGTTCCAAAGAGGGGCTGCTGCCCATCACAGGGCCGTTAGAGATGCAGGTGTGCAAGCCCACAGCCACCATTAGAACTGGCACTGGCACCCTGACATGAGCCCGTGCTCCTCCTCATAATACCTTCCTTCCCAAMCCCCAAGAAAACAGTTCCCGATGCGTTTTCTGACAGCTACAGAACCCACCGAAACTCTGCTCACCGAGGCCCACAGACTGGTTTGATTTGTTTTCAAAGGAAGAAGTTGGAGGTTTTAAGGAGGCTTTTGAGAGGCTGTATGTTTAAGTCGTGTATACACACAGTCTTGTTCACGGATACTGACACTTAGGAAGGCCAAAGGTCAATGTTGGATATTTCTTGACCTTGTTCTTTGACACAGAGTCTGTCACTGAGCCTGGAGCTCCTTTTCAGTTGGACTGGCTGCAGGGAGTCCCAAACTCCTCCTGTCACTGCCTCTCTCCCAAGTGCTAGGTTACAATGCATGCCTCCACGCCTCGCTTTTCCATGGGTTCTGGGGACCCCAGCTCAGGTTCTGCTRTTCTAGCGTAAGCACTTACCCACTGAACCATCTTTCCAGTCAGACTGCTTATTTTTCACACAAGGTCTTGTAGTCGAGGAAAGCCTCACATTCACTATGCAGSCAAGGCTGGCCTTGACCCTCTGACCCTCCGCTTCCTTCCTATCACTGGCGTGGCCACGGCTCTTCGCTGTGTAGTATTAGCCAAGCTTTAAAACGCTCACAATCTCAGACAGTAGCCCTCCAGGTGTGGTCTCYGGAGTGGTGGAACCAGTCTCTTGGGAATGGGGAAGAAATGTAGCTCCTGGCTCCACCCTGTTCCTCCTGGCTCCACCCTGTTCCTCCTGGCTCCACCCTGTTCCTCCTGGCTCCACCCAGTTCCTCCTGTTTCTGGAGCTCTCCTGGGCATGCTCCTGGCCACACGCTAAAGCTGGAGAGCCACTGGTTCAGGAGATAGACAGCATTGCTTGTTCAACATCTTAGAGTGGTTGAGTTCTGCTAGTTGAGGTGTGTAGTCATTTCCTCACGCCTGATTTTCTCCAACCTCAGAAAACAGCTTTGGAATAATACTGAGCCATTTGTCCACTTTAACTCACCGATGGCTACAATTTRAATTTATTGCAAACATTAAGCATCCTGCAGATATCTCAGCGTGGTGCCTCAAGTTTTAAGAATCACCTAGGTTTGGGGTTTGGTTTGTAACGGTGGGATCCAGAGCTGTTGTGGTAACAGGTTCAGCGGGATGATACACACGTGGCCCTCACAGTGTGCTGCTTCTGGCGATRGGGTGGGGTAGGTTGGGTTGGGAGGCTATTGGCTGCATTTGGCTGTTGAGATACTGTCTGGGAGCTAAGGATTCTAAGGATGAGGCTCCTAGGCATGTTTGAGTCTTCCTTAATGAAAATCTAAGGTTTGTTTTCTTTTTACTGTGTGGTTTTTTTCCTGGATGTGTATGTGTGCCCATTACAGAGGCCAGAAGGCAGTGTAGAATCCCCTGGAACTGAGTCAGGGACACATGGTTGTAAGCCACCATATGGGTACTAGGAACCTAACTCAGGTCCTCTGCAAGAACAGCAAGTGCTCTTCACCACCGAGCCCTGTCCCCAGGCCTGAGGTGTATTGCTTTTATTTGGATGCAGAATGTGACAAGCAGCTGAGGGCAGCACAGGCTTTTGGCTTCTCTCTCAGGTAGGGTGCTGTGAGGGGAGCCAGCTTCCGTGTAGATCAGTGCCATGCTGGGGGCAGCTCTACAGACAGCCTCCCCTCCCGCTGTGAGGCAGGCACAGTGCTGACACTTTCTGTCRGATCTTTCCTATACCAGATACTTTCTATCTGTGCAGTTAACAAGTTAAATGGGCTCTGCCTGTATTTGTTGGTCCATGTGTAGGAATTAATGAAATACATCCTTTGTTCTCTAGCTCTCACCATCCCAGCTGATCCCATACTTAACCGTCATTTACAAATACATTTTTTGACAGCTGGAAACCAAGTTCAAGAGTGCCCTAGGTGGGGGCATCTTGGCTGACAGGAAAGAGCCTCTCCGGTGCCTTGTAAAGTTCTCCAGTCCACATCTTTTGGAAGCATTGAAATCCTTAGCACCAGCCGGTAAGTGCTCAGCCTCTGTTACAAGCCAGACAGATAAGAAGAGCAGCTATTGCTTCCCGGAAGGCGACCATCTGGTTACCTGAAAGCTGGTTCCATCTGAGTGTTCCCGCCTCTCCAGTCTGCTTCCCTTCAAGCCCTTTTCGTGTCTGTGCCTAGGAGGGGTAGGAGAAGGTGCCCACAGTTCGCTTCTGACCTGGGCCACTTTTAAACTGATTGTCCCCATGATCATTCTTACATTTTGTTTTCTCTGTTTTTCAGGCATAGCAGATGTGCCACTTTCTCCCCTGCTCACCTGCATACCAAACAAGAAAATGAATTATTTTAAAATTCGAGATAAATGAAATCCATATGGCTTAGCTTTTTTATTGCCCATGCCTTTCCAGTTGTAGCTGACTAGCTGTGCTCGTGTTTCAGAAACCAATCCTTAGCACTGGAAATTCACTGTTTTAATGTAACCGTCGGGACCGAATCTGTCCTCCGTGTGTGCACGTGCTGTCTCTTCTGTTAAATACACCAGCTGTGTACTTAGTGTGTGCACACATGCACAAATACNCATAGTCATGACAAGACTAAGTAATGCTGTGTACTATGATGTGTACTGGCTGTGGGTCAAGTCTTTAGACTTAGTGTGACTGGACATGTCGGGCATTTCCCTTGTCCCTCAGTGATCTGAATATTTGGGCCTTGTGCTGACTAGTTCCATGTCAACCTGATACAAGCTAGAGTTWTCTGAAAGGAGGGAACCTCAAGTCAGAAAACGCCTCCATAAGATCGGGCTGTAGGCAAGCCTGAAGGGTATTTTCTTAATTAGTGATTGATGGGGGAGATGGTCCCACCCCTGGGCTGGTGATCCTGGGTTCGATAAGAAAGTAGGCTGAGCAAGCCATGAGGAGCAAGCCAGGATGCAGCACTCCTCCGTGGCCTCTGCATCAGCTCCTGCCTCCAGGTTCCTGTCCTGACTTCCTCCAGTGATGGACTATGATCTGGAAGTGTAAGCCAAATAAAGCCTTTCCTCCCCAACTTGCTTTTTGGTCATGGTGTTTTATCACAACAATAGAAACCCTAAGTAAGACTTAAAGACATTTCCCCCATATTACCTTTGGGGGGGTATTTTATTTGTATGAGTACTTTGTTTGCATTTGTGTATGTGTCCCACGTTCTTGCCTGATCTGGGAAACTGGAGAGTTGTAAGCTGCCATTTGGGTACTGGGAATCAAACCTATCCTTTGTAAGAACATTAAGTGCTCTTAACCACAGAGCCATCCCTCCAGACCCACAAACTCCCTTTGACCACTGTCATGACCAGTCACATACTAAGTCATTCTGCCCACGAGGTTCCTGAATGGCTGAAGAGTAACTGCAGAAACCCTTGAACTTCTTGGGGTATTCTACATAGCTCTCCCTGGTACAGTTGGCAGGAATAAGGACCCGGAATCTGAACAAGAAAGACCCATCGATCGCATCCTACCTCTAGCGGGCTGCATCCCGTAGACTTCTGGAGCAGACTGAGGATCCAGCTTAAGAAAATCCAAGGCTTCTCAAGATTACGCGTTGGATACTTACTGGCTATCTGCAAATGCTTGGGGGTAGACACTGCAGTAAATGCAAGGCCAGAGAGACCTTTACAGTCAGAACCGACTCAGAAGAATCCCCATCTTACTTTCCTATTATGACAAAACACCAAGGCCAAAGCAACTTATAAATGAAATCGCTGAATGGGGGTGGGGGTGGGGTATCTCCATTCCAGAGGATTAAAGACAAGACCCGTCATTGGAGAGAACACGGCAGCTAGCAGGCRGGCACGATGCTGGAGTAGTAACCGAAATAGCTTACACCTTAGCCACAAGCATGAGGCAGAGAGAGGGAACCAACCGGCAATGGGGTGGACTTTTGAAACCTCAGAGCCCACCCCCAGGGGCATGCCTCTTCCATCCTGGGCATACATCACCTAATCCTCTAAACAGTTCCAACAACTCAGACCCAAGCATTCAAACATTAGCCTATGACAGCCATTCTTCAGACCACCAGTTCCCAAACTGATAGCTGTTGATTGAACACTTTACCTGTGGTAAGCACTGTGGTACGTACACCGCTAACTCATTTCCAAGCTCTTATAAGCAGGCAGAATTCTGATCTGTTGGGAGTGGCTAGGACAAAGCTTGCTTTGTATTAGCTGGCCTTGAACCTATAGCAATCCCGCTTCTGCTTCCTGAGTTCTGTGGTGATAGGCGGGCCACCATCTCCAGCCRCATGACCAGCCTTYTTWTTCTGACATGAATATCCATCCCGCAGTCGGGCTTAATAGCCTAAAGTCATGCTGAACAATTCTCAAAGATGTCTGCTTCATAATTCCTGGAGTCTTGAGTATGTTCCCAAGACAAAGGGACCCTGCAGTTGAGTGGTGGCCCTGGGATATCCAGGCCCAATGTAATAGGAGGTGTTATGACGATAGATGTCAGGTATGGAATGTGACAGACTCAACTTCTCATTACTGATTTTGGTGTAGAGGAAGGGCAAAAAATGCAGGTGACCTCTAAAAGCTCCAAAAGGTAAGGTCCTTGGAAGAAAAAGCCCAGCTGACACCTTGTTTTCAGCTGACTACATCCACTTCAGGCTCTTCCCTCTTCGGAGATAAGAGATAGTCTTTGGGTCCTGGGCTGTAYGTAGTTCAGCTGGCAGAGTACCCCTACGAGGCCCTGAGTTCAATCTTCAACACTACCAGCCAAGGCTTAGTAAGATCCCAGGACTAGGCAGGTAGAGAATCAGGGGTTCAAGGACTCCTTGACTATATATGAGGGTTCTGAGGCCAGACAGGGCCTCAAAGAATGTTTGTTTTGTTTTGTTTTTAATGTGCTGTTGATCAAATGCAGGGACTTTAGCATGCTATGCAAATAGTCTACAATATAAAATTAATTCCTAATAACAATAAAGCAACGGCCAAAAAAAAAAAGGTTAAACTTAAAAGCATTCCTTTTTCTTCTATCCAGCTGT